>CABFPE010000146.1:1215276-1235007 GCA_900660155.1 Hofstenia miamia | reverse complement strand
TGTATATATATATATATATATATATATATATATTATATACGAGGTGTGTTCAAAAAGTAACTGACCTTCTATCATAAACCATATGATACTATTGATTTCACAAATTTTATTTAATTTCCTTCAAAATAGCACCCTTGGAAGTCCACACGCTTTTCCCATCGTTTCTGCCACTTCTGAAACTATTGAATTCCTCGTCGGGAATGCCCCTCAGCTCTACCGTAGTTTTCATCATGATGTCTTCTCTTGACTGGAATTGGGATTCTTTTAGAGTGAATTTTAGCCAAGCAAATAGTCAGAAGTCGCATGGTGCCATGTTGGGAGAGTAAGGGCCCAGTCGAATTACGGGCATGCTGTTTTTGGCTAGAAAAGTTTGAATCACATGAGGAGAACGAGCAGGAGCACTGTCATGGTGAAGCTGAAAATACTTTGCTGCCCACATGTCTGGCCGCTTTCTCTGCACAGCATTGCGAACGCGTCTTAGAACTCCCAAGCAGGGCCTTGCAAAAATGTATTCCAATAATATATCAATACAAAAAATTAAAAATAAATATATTGCAATATGAGTTTGCTAGCAAAATAATATTGTAATATACTGCAATATATTGCAGTATTTTGGTTAATTGAAAAGTACCTATTTTAATCAAAGAAAATGATTCTTTGTTGCTTTATTATGATGTGCAATCTTCTTGCAAAATATGTTTGATCTCTGTTTCTAATCCTATGGTAACTTAGCCTATGTCAGCTCTTCAAATTAATTTTCCATATGTCTGGTACGTAAACATATGTCTAGCCATGTTTTCGGCATATTCCAAGTAAGTGAAAATATTTTTTTCAGTTTAACGACCCAATATAGAAAATGGTGCAATTCTAAAATCTATTGAAACCTGTTGATGCGAATTGACATGGAATTACAATGAATCACTTAAAAGAATATTAGAATCGTTTCATAATTAACGAATTCTCTTAATTTCATTCGTCTTCTCGATTGTTTTCATCAATGATATTAGGAAGTATTAGCATTATTGTTCATTTCTAAGCTGTATACACACTAATTAAATTTTGAAATCAAGCTAAAAAGCGGCAGTTAATGTTATTGTGCTGTATATTTCTTAAAAACAAAGCTAAGAAACAAAAAATAACACTACAAACAGAAAGAGTTTTACAAATAACGTCTTCCAATAATAATGCAATATATTAGCAAGCACAAATCTTCAGTTAAGATGGCATGCATTGAATTTGTGCTTATTCAAACTTCATCGACAATTTTTCTTACTGTTAAACGACGATCTTCCCTCACTCTTCCATCACTATTCGGCGTACTTTCTCTATCACATCTTCCTTTCGGCTGGTCCTTTTCTTCCAGATCGTGGTTCATTATCTGTTGATATTTGGCCATCTTTGAAGCTATTAAACAACTATTTTATCAGAGTCTTGCTTAAAGCCTATTCTTGTTGAATCTTTCGAATTGTGTCCGCTTGAGTATCGCCAAGTTTTATGCAAAATTTCATGCAATACCTTTGTTCAATGTGTTCTGTCATTGAAGTGCAATATTTATTCAAAACAAAAACCACGAGAACGCCCTATACGCATGCACAGAATACTTGATAGACGAAGAATGGATTAACTTGAAACGCCTCACTCAATGGACATTTTTGTATGATATCTTCTCTATCTCTAATCATTTATAACATAGAAATTACATTGCATTGATTTTTTTATTGATTATTCTTATGGCTGAATTGTGTGTGTGCATATATATTGCTTGTTTATTAAGAACTTTTAATAAAAGAATAGAGATCAAACTAGAAATAATTTTTAATTGGAGTATCAATACAATCTGTGAAAGAAGAAAGCAAGCTACAATTAAAAAGATAACTATTAATTTTCATTAGAATATTTACAAAAACTAAGATCTCTAAAAATATTTTTCAAATTGAAGCAAGAGACAAAATACCAACTAAAATACATTTAAGAACAAATTCCTACAGAAAATTTAAATTTAGGAAAATATGATGAAGTACTAATTTACTAACTTTTGTATTGACTTATGGAGTGAATTACACCTCAATTTAAAGAAGAAAATTATTTAAAGACTTTACAAGAAATGTAAAAATGTATTTGAAACCAAGAAAAACCAAACTTTTAAATTACCAAAGAACTCAATCGATTCCAACAACCATGCTTAGTCATTGAACCAGAAAAAAACTATTTTTATATTTTAAAATCTTAATAAGTGCTTAACACATTATTTGTATAGTGATTTTATATACAGAGGATTTAAAAATAAAACATTATTATTATTATCATTATTATTATTATTTTATTTCACCAATACTTTCTAAAATTTTTAACGTGAGCTTTCCCGACATAGTAGTCCTGTTCGTCGAGCTCTAAAGGTTAGCAAGTCCTTGACCATCTCTTTCGCAGTTTCATTGTTTTCATTTCAAAAATAAATATTTTGCTTTTTATATTTGATATATTAATGAACAATTATAAAATTTTACACAAATTCAAGTTTTAGTGACTGCGCCTGATATGACCCATTGGCAGTGCCAACTCAATTTCAGCTTTGCTGTGCACACTATAATGTGAAAACTGTTAATAGGTTGTTTGATTGCTATTTTGCGTGCGCATGACTGTTCCCGTGGTTCTTGATATTTTCAGAAACAAAATTGTTTTTATCACCATTAATGCATGATGTATTATGTATGATACATTAACATTTTTCATTTCAAACCTACCTAACGTACTCGTAGTGTTCCAGAATAAACGTAATTTCTCATTGTTAGCAGCTTCAATAAAATTTGCTCTCTAATTTTATGATGTTTTGATCTTAGTAATATCCTAAATTTTTTTTCCTTGATTTCATGATGACGTAAATATATTTCAGAATTTAAATGTGTTCCTTGTTCCTATGTCTCTTAGTTTCTTCTATGCATGATTTATTGCAATCATCACATTTATATTGGTATATTACAGAAGAAATTAATTTTTTCGGGAGAAGATTGTTTTTGAAGATTCTTATTGTTGCATATGTTAAGTTTGGGACAACTTTAATTTTAATTTTGTGTTTAATATTCTGATTCTTTCTTTGAAAATTTTAACTTGATTGCATAAATACGGATGCTTTAAAAGTACTGGACAAATATTGTTCTTATCATTGTCTGTTACATAAAGTTGTTCCTTAAACATCTTGGTTGAATATTTTTTATTTTTTGCATTTGTTAGATATCCGTAGTTTAATGATGTAATATTTGTTCCATTAAATAATGCTGTAATTGTGTTAAATTTGTATGAATTGTTGCAATTCGGAAAATATGGAATGCATAGGCCTGAATTTGTAGATTTTATAAACCATCTTGTTTCATAATGATTATTAAAATTGAAAGAAGTTAGCATATAAATCAACAAACTCAGGCCTATACATTCCATATTTTCCGAATTACAAAAAACACATCTTTTTATTAAAAATCGATTCTTACAACAATCTGAAATTGTTTTCACGTTTCTCTAGTCAGGTAGACAAATTGAAGAAGTTTTAAACGATTACTGGGAAACTAAATTTCAAATTTACTTGTTTTTTAAATTTCAAATGTGTCTAATTAATGTGTTTAACAGTAGCTTAATTCTTACATTTAGAAGAATGGCTCCAAATATCGGTTCAATATATTGCATGGTCTTGCAAGGCAAGAATCTTCCCAGTAAAGACAGATTCGGAAAAAGCGATCCTTATTGTCTTGTAGAATATGGATCTGATAAACACAAGACTAAAGTTATTGATAACAACCTAAATCCCTCATGGAATGAAGAATTTACATTTAAAGCAAAACCGGGACAAGATGAGTTAGTGTTCACGGTGTGGGACAAAAACACTCTGTCAAAGGATGACTTCATGGCGTTTTGTGCGGTAGGGCTTGGTCAACTAGAAAAAGGCAAAACAGTAGAGCAGCAGATAAAGCTAAAGGGTTGCAATTCCGGAGAACTTAAACTCAAGTTGAGAGCAGACTATAATACTTCCGCGACATTGGCAAAGAATGCAGAAAATGACTTAAAAATAGCCAATCAGAATAATGACAGAATATCAAAAAATTGTTCTGAAAAGGAACAAGAGCTACGAAAAATGACAGAAAATGTCAACAAGCTTGAAAGAGAAGTCGGCAAATTAGAAAAGTTAAGTAAGGAATATGAGGAGCAAAATAATATATTTAAAGAAAACAATGCAGAAATGGCTAAGGAAAATTCCAAATTTGCAGAAAATAATAAGAAATTGGAAGCGGAAGTATCCAAAATTACAAAAGAAAATGAAAAGTTTGAGGCAAACAATGCAAAACTAGAAGCCGAGGTTAATAAAATGTCACAAGAGAATGAAAAATTCCAACGCAACAACGAGGAGTTAAAAACGCAAATCAACAAATTAAGTGCTGAAGTACAGAAAATGGAGGAGGAAAATAACAAATTTGCGGAGAACAATGCAAAACTTAATGCTGAGGTCGAAAAACTAGGTACTGAAGTAAACAAAATGTCGGCAGAGAACGAAAAATTCAGCGAAAACAATAACGAGTTGAAAGCACAAATAGGTAATTTGTCAGAAGAAAATAACAAAATGGCTGAAAATAACAAGAAATTAGAGAATCAAGTTAACAAATTGGAAGGCGAGGTAAATCGAATGAGCGCAGAAAATGATAAATTCACTGCAAATAATAAAGAACTAGAGAATCAAGTTAATAAAATGACTGAAGAAGCGAGGCGTTTGGAAAGCCTAAATAATCAATTAAGCAATGAAATTAGTAAGCTAGCAGAACAAACCAAGAAAATGGAGGAAGAAAACACTAAACTATCTGAAAACAATAAAGAATTAGGAACAAAAATTCAAAAATTAGATGCTGAGGTTCAGAAACTATGTGCTGAAAACGATAAATTTGCCGCCAATAATAAAGAACTAGAGGCGAAAATCGGGAAACTATCTGGAGAAATTGACAAAATGCAAAGTGAAAATAGGAAATTTGCAGAAAATAATGAAAAATTAAAAGAAACCAACATGAAACTGGAAGAATCTAATAATCAATTAAAAAGTCACCTGAAAGAGTTAGAGGAGCAAATAGCAAAATTTAAAGAAATTTCTACAAAAATGAGTGCGGAAAACGAGAAATTAGCAAGAATAAGAGATGACTTCCAAAAATTAAAAGATCTGTTCTTTAACTCTTTGGATGAAAGAATGCAAGCAATGGACCGATCATTGTTGGAAAAACTTGCGGCGGACATAGAAATGATGGATAAAGAAGAGGGAATGTCGCGAGAGGAATTCGATAAATTCATATGCCGAGTCCCTACACATTTGAAGAAGAAGTTCGAAAAGATTGCAGACGACTTTGATTCAATTGACACAAACAAAGACAACATCATAGACTATAAAGAGCTTTCAATAATGTTAGATAAGGTGATGTCTTCGAAATGAGTTTTGTAATCATATATCGATATTCCATCTAAAATGTACGTTAAGAAAAATTTTTGATATGCTTCTTTATACATTTCGAAAAATATTAATAAATCCTATTTACAAATATTCATATATACAGGAAAATGTACAAATTTACAGTGTTGAACTAATAGTCTAAAGCGCAGATTAGCGCCACGGCTTGCTTAATCCAATGATGTTGAGGCTTGTCAGAAGGAACTTCGATAGTCAATACGAAATTAGTTGAATGGCCAGTAGTGGACAGTGTGCCTATAAAAATAGAATTGAAATTTAGATGAATGTTTGAATAAATATTAATAGAAATTTAAAAATTTTTTATATCCAATGCAATTCAAAAATTCAAACATCGTAATAATGAAAAATTAATTAAAAATTTATTTCAGTGTAAGAACGGAAACCTTATCACGTGATCACTTACTGATTTCTAAGAGACTAATAAAGTATAAAAATTGAATTGTTACAATTTGCGAAAACAGGCCGTCAAGAATGCTTTTTGTGTTATTTCCTGAATTAATTTTGTTGGAAAAGTTAAAAAATAACACCGTAAATAAGCGAAACATTTGATACAATTTTATGACGTGTGCTAATGTGATATATTTTTTCAAAATTGATCCAAAATGTCATCTATTTTTCTTAAGGTTACGTTTTCTCAAATTGATATTAAATGCAATAACTTAAGTTTAATCATTTCCAAGCAAATGCCCATTTTTCTTCAAAACTTTAAACCTGAGTCTAAAATAATTTTCTGATATCTACATTGCATTAAATTAGGCTGAATTTTGTACAAAATTTGCAAAATAGAAATCCATGTATAAGCTATCATTCAAATAGATTCTTCAAACATTCTAATACAATTTGAATTGGGGTCTACTAAAGAGTCCTATATGATTAACAAAAATTTGAATTTCTTAGGATCAAATCAAATAGACAAATTATCATAAATCTGCGAAAACGTTTGTGATTGGCTATAAGATCTATATAATTAACATGAAGAATACAAACCGGCTCTAGTAAGTGTCTTATATACAGGGCATTCGTAGATGCCTTTTTCCGGAGTTTTTCTATTGGGAACGGGAATAAGCCAGATGATAGGCATTTCAGTGTAAAGCTCTTTCGGGCGCGATTCAGCCAGTTTACCTTCCTCAACACCCCAACGACATCCTTCTAGAAACAGTCCCCGTATGTAGCATCCATCTGCAGGACGCATTGGAAGTTCTTCTTTTGTCTCTTTCATCACCTAAGATTAAATTTACATAGAATTTGGGCATCATAATCTAAAATTGACTTCATAAACCTTATGGAAAATACATATTATTAAAAATCTGTTCTATTTGGCACAACGACATTCATTATTGTAATTTTTAGTACCTGAAAATCAAAAGATATCGTGTCGATTGATATGACATGCTTTCGTGCATAGTTTTGAAGTGTTCCTGTAAGAAAAGCTTGGGGAAAGAAGAAACCAGAAATCCAAAAAGTTGGTGGGATTCCATCTTCAATCCAGTTGTTTAAGAACTCCATTCTCGCAATTAAGTCATTTACCCAAGCAGCAAGTGGCTTCAGAGAGGGATACGCCTGAAATATATAACCTATTAATAAATGAAGATATTGAGGAAATTACCTTGCCAGCCCACATGACGGGGACCTTATTTATAAACAGACTGTTTGATAATTTTTCTAGTTGTTCTGATAAGACGACCAGACCTTTAAGGGCTTTCAAAAGATCAGCAAGACTTGAATGTATGACGGATAATAAGCGATTATATCTAAAATATATAATCAGTAAGAAAATAAGCCCACAAGTAACTTAAAACAATTACAAAAAATTATATTTGAACTTAACCATATTTGCCACATGATATTTTATATGTGGAACTCACAGGGGCTGATTCAGCCCCCATAACATAAATTTTTCTACTAAACATTTTTATGAAACTTTATGTGATACTAAAACAATAATTTCTCTATAAATGAGGTCATTGGGTAGCTGATGACATTATCATTTTAAAATATAAATAGCGAAAATGGGGTGATTCTTAAAGATTTGACCTTTTGAATAAGTTTTATGATGCTTTCTGAGTTGACAAAACCGGGTTAATGCATTTATTGGAGACCTCTTACTTAACAACAAATATAAATTTCGAAATAGGGAACAAAAAATTTTGAAAATATTGTTGACAAAATTCCCGCAGCAAAAGAACAGGGAGTGAATTTGCTTCAAATTATCAGAATATTGCTCAATGTGATGATTTAAAAAAAATTAAAACTTAAAAACTTCAAAGGGAATCTACCCAATTGTGCCAAATAGCTTTAATCAATTTTACGTATAATAACTACTTAAGCAAATGAATGAAATAATGTTGATATTATTTAATATATACAGGGTGGTTCACTTGTATTGGGCCACAATTTGACTGAGAATTATTCTAAAAAAACTTTTTGTTATTGATCAATTTGATCAATATCAGCCAAATAGTGCGTGGTGAACATCAAAGGAAATGTTGCTTCCACCAAAATCAATAAATCAACTGTGTATCAGGTGACTGTTGAAGATGATCAAGAAAGGTAACTTCTAGTCATCATCAAGATTTCGTGAATGCGAAATTTTGAGACGTCCATGCCATCTGTAGCACATCAGCTTAATATCAGCCATCATACGATCTTAAGAGCACTAAGAGAAGACCTTCGACACCAATCACATGTGCTCAAACTATGAGTTTTTCTCACCAAAACTACAAACTCGTCCTCTCCATTTTAAAGCACAGAGCTACTGGACGATTAAGATTTTTCTGTGACAATTCTTCTTGATTGATAAGCAGCAGAAATGATAGATGGCTGGTTCAAGATCCAAATACACTGCATCTTTGCAAATCTTGCTTGCTACACCTTTTTTCCATGACCTCAAATTGGGGCATGATCGAGAGTCCAACAAGCGGCCACACAAGTCGTTGACTCCCAACGCATTGCAGTTCGAGAGCAGTTATCAACACCTGCCAAAGACTTGGAGGAAGAATTGAAACCACAATTGAAGTGGATGGTGGATATTCTGAATGAATACATGTTCTATGGCTTAATTATTCACTTGTTTTCAATTCACATTTGCTACAGCAAATGTTTCCATAAATAACATGGAAATTCATTCATTAACTATTTGGTTAGAGAATTTTCAATTTTAACGGACCACCCTGTACATCGAGTGATGTATTTATCTACAATATACTTTAAGCAGTTTTATAACTGTAAAAACACAGCAATTCCAAGAAATTAATCAGGATGTCGTCCCACACGTGTATATATTATATGAGAGTACATACATTTGAAAAAGTAGTAAGCGTATAATTATAACACCTGATAATTTCTTGAACTAAAACTGTGTTCATTGATTCTTCATACAGAACAGGATACTTCTTATGAATAGGCTCCAATTTAATTGGCTTTGGGACCTTTTCAAGAATCTTCTTAGCAGTTGATTCAATAACCTAAATCATATAATAAAAGAAGTCCTGGAACCGACGTGCCCAAAAAGATTAGTAGACGAGGACATCCTTTGAAATATATATATATATGTATTTTATTAAAAATAATAACTAAGAACTTAGCAATACATAATCAAACAGTATAAAATGCATTATCTTTGAAAAAAACTGGAGTGAAAATCATTATTTGATGAAGTTACTCACACGATTTAGAAATGAAATTAACTAGAACTGAAGGAATAAACTTACATCATCAGAACTTTGACCTCCGCTAGAAGAGGATTTTGGTTGGAGTTTAACAATTGATCCCAGCAACATGTATGTTTCATTCTGGGCAAAGGTGATATTCGCATTATCATGAAGTCCAAATATTTCAGGAGTGTCGTTTATTGGCAAACTTTTTATATACTGTAAGTAAGCCTAAAACAAAGACAAGCATATATAATAGGTGAGTAATTTTATATACAATAATCATATACAGAAAATTATAAGAAAACAAAATAGAATGCACTCCATGCAAAAAAATAATAAAAAATACACATACAAGATGAAAATTTAGCAGTTATGGCAGACATATACATTAATACAGTGTTTACAATGAAAGTAAACCTAGAAGTTTGATTAAAATATTTGTAACTATTTTGGAAAGCGTCAATTAAGGCAGCGCATTAAATAAACGTGTTAATGCTGATAATCCACCACCGAGTGGCAACATGGGATGATTAGGACGTACCTGGAATTCTAATTGGTACCACAGCTGGAATGGAACGAAATCGTTTTACATGTCCTAATTGATCACAACCAAATTAAAAAATCACCTCGCAGAGATTTAATATAATATCGCATAAGATGAAAAATAATTAAAATGAAGCAGGGTTTAGGAAACGCGCTAAACTACCACGTGTGTTTTAATTCCTGCGAATTTCATAATCTACTGAAAATACAGAAAATTATTATAAGACATGCCGACATTAATCGCACTTTCGATTATTTCAAACCAAAGCATGCCATTTGCTTGTGAAAAGCATTTTCGTTGATTTCGAAATATGTTCCAAAAAAGTGTTTCGTAATATAGGTTGAACCATAAAAGACATATTTTTATGAAATGATTAATAGAAAACATATTTACATTGTGATCGTTATCTGGAGAAATTTGATAGAAGATGCCCGACGGTGAAAACTTGTGCTCGCCTTCAAGCACAGTAGGATTGTAAAAATCACTCAAAATATTCATCAAGCATCTTCTGTCCCAATCGTCAGTGACGCGGCCACCATAGTTGATATGTCCAGCAGTATAAGTAAGAACCTAAGAGACGATGTTATTGGTTGCTAAACACGTCTATAAGAAATTTAAAGAGATAAGGACTGCCAGCACTGATTTAAAAAGTTGATTTTAGTAGATGTGGAGTTACGAAAATTTTTCTCACATTGGACTCATTACAGTCATTTCTAATAATCAATCCAAGTAAGACCCATTCGAGCTGGTTTTAAAAAATGAATTGTTTTTGTTTACAACTGCAAGCATATTTACTAGAAAGGCATATTTGAACCCATTTTTAACAGATTTTCAATTATCATATTTTTTAGAATGCCCATTTTTGAAATTGTGACACACGCCTACATCCACTTAGCTGGAAATTTGAAGATGAAATATTTAAATTAAGAAAATTCGCAATACATTTTGACATAAAATAATACGAAATTAAATAAATAATCAATTACTTTATATGGAATAGTGTTGTACTCCATCAAGAACATCTTCAATTGACTCATGCAGATTCTTAGATCACCATCTGTGAATTCATATGGAATATTGAATCCAAGAGCCCCGAACTTCCTTCTTTCAAGAGCAACACCGTGAAACAAACACAGAGAAAACATAAGCAATTTATAGTCATGTGTCTAAAAAATGATGACAAGTGTCTGAATGTGAATATAACAGTCATTGCAAGCAATACAGTAGTTGATAAAACAATTAACTGGAGGCGTGCATGTACTAACAGCTATTACGATATGTTACGAAAACGACTGTATCCGTCTATTAGCATGGCGCCATTAATAAACAATTGGACAAACAGTAACAACATAGCTATCAAGTTAGTAAAGGACAATATTTCTGTACATGTACAAGCGATTTACAGACAACATGAACTTATGCTATCATGACTACCTTTCTTTTTACAGCGTTTCTGGGAGCATTTTGCTTTGCCAGCTATCAATTAAAAGAAAATATAAAGGAACTAACATTAACAAGGAATTACCTTTTCTCCACATGCATTCAAAATATCTTCATTAAGGCTTATGTAGGACTTCAGCAGATTTGCCTTGATTCCCTTAGGCGGCTCAACTGTCATTTTCGAACTATTCTGCAACACAGCAACTGGAAACTTCGGACTCGGCATACTAATAGACATCAAGTATAAAAAATGTAAAAAGAATAACATAAGCTCCAGAAGTGAGAGTATCTAATTTAATCCAAAAAACACTTTAGAAATCTTTTCACATTTAAGATATATATTTGATAATATATTGAAATCTACACAATATATCAGTTGATATTTGAAACTTGATTCTCAAGAAAAATCATAATTGTAGAGTTAAAGTTATTTACTAAGCACCTAGTAAGCCAAAGACGGAAATCGCGATGTACTTTATCGGGATCGATCTGTTCAATCAGCCGCTCCAGATTAGGCATGAACGATGGCGCCAAGTGACAATTTTGGAAGAACACCCACTTTCCTCGATCGATGGCTGTTCGAATGAGAGCTTCTGCTACGGGACCCTAATCATTTTAGCAATGGCACAATGAATACTTTTATATTTACGTTTACATATGTAGATATACATATATTAAGTGAACAACCAATGACCTATGAGATAAAGATTTGTTTAAATATTTAAAAAACGTAAATATACGCCTTAGCTACAGTTTTAGCTTGTGTATGCATTGTTCAAAAAATAGTTGCATTTTCGGAGCAAATAATAACTGTCCAATCAGATTCTATGTTACATTTTTAGGAAGTTCTCAGTAACTGGTTGTAAATTAATCCACCGAAAGTAAAACATTTTTCGTAATTAAATCAAATAATTCAAATCAAAGTGCATTAAATGTAGTTTTTCCTAAATCATTTACCATAATTAATTCGATTTAATACACTTCACGAAAAATAATTAAATTAATGTTTTGAAGTAATTTCTTTGAAATAAATTTAATTACATATTTTTATCGAGATGAAAACATGCATACCTGTCCCTGACCCAGTGAAATTGAACTAAATTTCTTTGACATGCGAGCTTCTTCTGCAAATTTATTCAAATCAGCAGCAGGGTCTGTTCCAACAGACAGGACAAAAATGAGTGGAGTAGTCGGTGAAGAATCCTTGAATACCAAATTCAAATCTGCAGTCTAAAAATGAAGATCGTCATATTCTCGGACGATTAGGGAAATCACTCACTTGAGGCTCGATGAATCGCTGACCAAGATAATCGGCGACGAAATCTTGCATTGCGTTAGTAACTTTATCAGCTCGTAAGCAGCGCATAATGATGAGCTTCTGGAAGTTGGTGAGGTCATCTTGCCATTTTCCAGGCAAAGCCTCCCGATGAGGCTCAGTACTATCGAAAATAACTTTGAATTCGTCCACGTAGTTTCCAAAATCTTTAGTGAAATCCGAGAATTTCGGCTAAAAACGTAGAATACAGCTACTGAACAACGAAATATCCGAAAAGAGAAGAAATGAAATGTCAATAAATTAACACAAGAACATATTGTCATCGAATTTCAAAATAAATGTAATTCCACTTCAAATACATGGACATTAGAATAAACGCTATTCTATAATACACATACGTCTTAACATTGTGCAATTATTTAATTGTAACATCGCAAGACAGCGCTACACAATGATCGCAGACATAATGTTGGGATGATTAAATCATGCCATGCTGAATAATTTTATACATGCAAACAGTAATTATGATCAGATAACACAGTTGACTTATGATTCAAAGAAGTATTTACCTAATAAATGAACTTACCAGCTAATCAAAAGTTTAATATTACGTTACGAAAGTAAATCACATACAAGAAAGCGTGATGCAATCTCCCCAAGCCCGATCCGATAGCCAACTGGATTGGGTGCAGGGTTTTCCAGTTCTGCACCACGATTGGTTCCACCGGAAATTAAATAATACCACTCCGCCATATCAATCAAGCCGTCGTTCATCATAATTCTAAACAAATAAATAAAAAAGTTAATTGCTTCGAAGTTTTCAACTTCTGCAACAAACTTTCATTGAATTAAAAAATTCTAAGAATGAAACAAGGCAATCACAGCAATAAGCGAAAAAGCTTAAAACATCTACTTTTTGTGGAATTTCAAATGCGGATTTCGAAATTATGCGAATATGTGGTTAGAATAAATCACCCAAACAAGATTTCATAATAATTAATATTATATAATAGGATATTTTCGACATTTTCGAAAGCATTTTGATATGAAAGCACCTTCAAATACAATAACTGAAAAAATAGTTTTGTTATGCATTTTCCAAAAAAAATCTGTTGAAAGTATTTAAAGCAGAGATGGACATGGGCCGAAGAAATGGGCCACAAAAAGGGGCCGAATTTTAAAAACTAACTATTCCGTAACAGTGCACGCAAATACATTGAACTTTAACTAAGTTATAATTATAAAGTTGAAAAATAAAATTTACATTTTGGAGATTTTACACTACCATCATATACTTTTCTAAATTTCGATTTAGAATCTTCAATTTCAGTGTTTAGACATTATTAGAAGTATCTCTATAATGCTAATTTTTTTGACAAGTTTTATGAAAATGAGCCTAAAATGGGGCGAGTTTGCATTAAATTAAATGTGCTAGGCCGAATTCAGGCGGGGCCTAAAGTTTCTTGTTCCGGGCGGGGCCGGGCTAGGGCCTAAATTTAACGGAACCATGTCCATCTCTGATTTAAAGACATCCTATAAATGCCATATTTTCTAAATTAACAACTTTATGGGCAATGCAAGATACACACTTGCCGCTTTTCTCAAACTCGAAAGTATACAATTTTAAAGTGCAAACCTAAATCTATACTATTTTTTAAACTTAATTAAAAATCACTTTCGCCCAATTTATTAATTACAATTAACAAAATATTACTTGATGTGTGGGTAAAATGCTAAGAATCAGGTCGCATTGCCCTTTCTATAGCTCGTTGAGATTCTATACAATCACACATTTTCATTGAAAAGGTACTGAACTTAAAAAAGTAAAATATTCATTGAATTCAACTTGTTTCGAATTTTATGAATTTACCTTATGGCTAAAAGAAAAGCAAACATGAGTTTGTGTTTCTCAAAAAGACTTCTACAGACATTGACGTATAAACTGTAGGTGAAGTAATTGTTGATGTTGATAATACGCTGTGCAACTGTATCGGCTCTTTCTGCGTTAGCAATTCCTGCCAAAAAGAGGTTTATGAACCATTCCAACGAGTACTGATACATGGGATCAACATTCGCAAGATCAACTGTGCAGAAGAATAGAACTTGTGTTCGAACAGCTACAGGGATGTACTGAGATCTAGTCTTATCGATATCAATTTCTGTTTGCTCTGCAACAACGACACGAGCCTAAATTTAGTCTCTTAACCCTCAAATAACAACTAAGAAAATTCAACTAACTAATTACACTGCAAAAACTTCTTTCAATTTTCAAATTTTTAGTACATTTCTTCAAACTATATATAAAAATTATAATTTTTCAATGAGCTTGCCTAAATTCAGTATATTAGTTAATTGGCAAGAGGTTTAAGAATTGTCTCTGGGGTCAAATGGACCCTAATTGCCATCTGAGGGTTAAAGTATGTGCCGAGAAATAGATAGCATCAATAACGAAAACAAACTTTGTCGAGGCATTATTAAAAATATTTATGAATTTGATGCATATAAACATTATTAAAATTAAATATCGTTCCACACATTTTGTATTTAGTTAGTTTGATGGTATCGGAAACAAATGTTTGAGTGAAATCCAAAAGCTCTATGCTTACCTTGATATCTTCTGATTTGGCCTTAGAAGCTTCTAAAGTTTTGATAAGTTCAATATCGTCTACTGGGCTGCCTTCAGAGGCCGACAATCTTTCTAGGATTTTGTCTTCAATTTCTTTCAATTCCGCTTTCATTTTTGCATTGCTGACTATCAACTGATTCTTAGCATCTTCCAAGTCAGGTCTTTCTTCTGCTACCACGCGAGCCAGTAATTGATCTTCAAGACCACTAAATTATAAAATAAGGGTAAAGTCACAAGGAGAACGTACAGCACTCTATAATAGAATTTTCCTGGAGAGTTAAATATGTATTTAAAATCACCTTGGTGAAATAGTAAAGTTCAAGAGAGTAACTTTTGTTGATATTTCAGGAGTGTAATGAGGATTAGGCAGAAGCACTCTATAATAGAATTTTCCTGGAGAGTTAAATATGTATTTAAAATCACCTTGGTGAAATAGTAAAGTTCAAGAGAGTAACTTTTGTTGATATTTCAGGAGTGTAATGAGGATTAGGCAGTTTGGTAGTAATGTAGAATTTGAAGTCTTGATGATAAGGAATGATTGCATCTCCAAGCTTTATACTAAGGGATCCTTGCATTTTGAATGTCTAAATATGTGTCATTGATAATACGAGAAGTCTGAGTAAATTAATAACAGTGATTGTACAACTAATTTCAAGATTATATATATATATATACCTGTTTTAATAAAATAGGCTCCAAAGCAGGGTCAAGTTCTTCTAAAACGTTTTCCATTAGACAGGGCTTTCCAAACCTCACCGCGTTTTCTAAGCTTCGCAAAAAGTCTTTGTCGGTCATCTTGAAAACATCCAATCCTGAATCTTTCTCTAGAGTTTTTATCCATTTGTTCGCCTAGTGAGAGATGAAAGAAACTTGCTAATGAATAAGAAATATTTACCTGGCCTTGTGGATCAATAAATAGTGGCCATCGATTAGAAAATTGTACGATAACACCATTCTCTGTGGAAAGATTGTCTTTCGGTAGACCACATATTTGCCATGAGCGAATCATGACCGGGTCACTCATGGTATCGATTAAGCCAATGTCATCGGTATGCGGCACCTAAATGTAAAGAACAGCAATAATAAAAATAATAATAATTATCCTTGCTTAAAGAATATTACGTATGGTGAATAAAAATTTTTACATCATTAGATTTGAGAAGTTCTAGCCAGCTATCTGCCATTTGATTTCGATATTCTCCAGTAAAAGCTCCCAAATACGCGACATACGCAGCTGAAATCAGAACGTTTCCGACGAAACTTGAAAGCCGTTCTTCCAGAGACTAAATAAAAATGTAAAAACATAAAACTTTTGTACTTTTTCAAAATTCATGAAATTGATGTTAGACCCGGTTTCCTGTGTCAAGTCGAATAGTTAACAGCAATTACGAGCAAATCAATAAAGTATTTCCAGAAAAGAATTGATATTTGTATAATGAAGAAAAGATTTGGTAAATGTCCAGTTGACAAGCCTTTCTTTTAAAGAAGATGCCTTGGCGATTTATCAAGAAGACGTTCACTCATTATCAATCTATTTTTATTACTGTCGATGTTTGGCGTATTCAAATCCAAAAAATTTGAAAGAGAATTCGGATCTTGAATCAAGAAGATGCTTCTAGTAAACAATTTGTTAAAACAAAACGTGTTGATAAATCTTTCATTAGAAACAACTGTTTAATAAATGAAGAAATACAAAACATTGCTACTTACAGCGACAGATTCTTGCCAGCGTTCCTTTTCATCAGCCAGCCCTCCAATTAGTTTGCCTGCTCGAGTCAAACGAGCTGAGCATTCGTTTTTCTTAGCCTCCAACTCCGCCATTTTTGCATTGCATTCATCCAAACGAGCTTTCAACGTGGCAATACCTTCCTCAACTTCATGGAGTCGTGCTTTAGCCGCATCTAGAATCTGTTGAGATTCTTCTAGTTCAGCCTGCGCTTCTGCAAGGGCAGCTCTTTTAGGAGCAACCGCTTTTGCAACAAAATGATATTTATGCATTGCACGTACCCATTGACAAATAGACGTACAAGCTTTTGAAACCTAAACAACATGAGTTTGAAGAAATGCAGAAAAGTAAAAGTTCAAGACACGATTTGTGGTAATTAAAAAATACTTTTGAAATTGCAGATGGTAGAAAATCTTCATTATCAATATATGGTTGAATCTTTTTGATGGCATCATCTGGAATATTATCCCGATCATAGCTGAACAAACTCTCAAGAAATTTCGATGGATCTTGTAGAAGAGCTTTACCAACTTCCCAATAATCATCAATTTTTTGTCCCGGCTAAAAGCACAATTCAAACTCCCGGAAATTGGTTTTTTTAAGTTACCTTGTCACCAGCGATACGTTTTGGTTTTACATTTTTCATAATACACACAGCTTCAATAACCATTTTCACACCCGCAGGAGGGCGCTGCATAGCTCTAACTTCAATAACATCATTTCTATTTAAAGACCGCAAACTCGTAAGTGCTGCATCCAGAGCAGGTAAAGCTTCATCCAAATCCCGCTGCGCATCGTCTGCAATTGCTTGGGCTTTTTCCGCCTTTATCGAGGCTTCTGATTCTTCCTTTTCGACAATCTAAACCGAAACAGAATAGAAATTAAAGAAAATATAAACCGTTCTCAAAGTAATTTACGAATATATAGAAATCCTTTAAATTGCAAATTTGAACCTTTTTAGTTTCTTCAGCAACTACGGAGTCTTTTGCAATCTTCTCCATAGTAGTGCTGGTTTCAATACTGGCTTCTTCCAACATGGGTTGCAGCGTTTCTAATTCCTCTTGCATCTTTGCGACATCTTCCGCAGTTGACAACAACTAAATATACAAAAATCCCATACTTTATCATAATTCATAAAAATGTATTTCGATCACTCGATTTTGTGCATGTACAAACAAATCTGATACACAGTCTCCTTCTATAGTAAATATTTTATTATTACTGAAAATTCATTTACATAACAAACATGCAATCTCAATTAACTGTAACCAAACGCGTTCATAAAAAAGCAAACCTTAGCTAGACCAGTTTTCGTGCGATCCCTGGCTGTCTTAATCTCGGTTTTCTTCAAATCAGCTAACTTTCCAAAAATAGAGAGCAGCTCAAGATATGCGGTGGGTGTTACATAGTAATGACGCGACAGCTCTGTCAGGTATTGCTTTGCTTTTGCAAAAACTGACATATGAATGCCAACACATACTTTTTTCTAAAATACTTTAATTAATATAAAAGTAAGAAATTAAAAGAAATCTAGTGCGGTCGGCATATGCGGTGAAACTATCACTAATAAATTTTAAAAATTATGGATGGCATATGATTCAACCTACCAGTTTATAAAACTAAAACTTTAGCCCGTTACTGATCGATTACAATGTAGACGAATGTTAAGTACATCGCGGAGTCTCATTAATACAAAATTAAAATGTTTCCTTACCATTCCGTCAATGGTTTCTTGACCTGCATCCAATACGGCAAGATCGGAAAGAAATTGTTCAGCAACGGACTCCAGGGCCTGCTCAGGCCATGCGGAGAACCAGTCAATTGTACAACAGTTGACTAAAGCAGGGAATTGACGCAGACGCGATCGGAAAATTTCTCCCAATGGACTAAAAGTTAAAGAATTTTTGGTGAAATCATAATAATATAAAAAGACATATATGCAAATGAGTTGTAATACGGCGCACAACTAAATTGAGATCACCTACAATGGGATCTGCAGATGTAAATTGCATTGGATTCCAGAAGCATACGAAGAAGAAGCTGAAGAGCAGTCAATTTGCGCAGTCCTCAAAAGATTAAAAATATATTTCAAAAATGAACAACACAAATTTATCGCATGATCTTAATTTATTTTTAGTTTTTAATAAAATATAATTTTTACATTTTATACCAAAAAATTCAAATAGACGCTTTAAGGAAAGGGCGCTCTACCATGTCTCCTATTGGATATACCACTGGGTATGATTGTTATTTAAGATGAAAATTTGTCCAGGAAGATATAATTTGATACAACAATGCATGAGACAACACATTGTTTGTTAGATACAGTTCTATACAAGAAGATCCCCAAGAAGGATGCTAATCATTTTTAATTAAAGAAAAAAGCGCACTATAAGTTTGATGGGATTAGATAAATGAAAAAATACATTGTCGCCTTAAATTTTATAAGCAGATAGAAACTAAAATTCCCAAGAAAGCAAGGAATTAAACTCTTTAAGAATAGTGTTGACATAAAAAGTTATTCCTCAATGATATTCTACGCTCTAAGTATAAAATCAGTTTTAAATAAATATAAGTGTGTAATGAAAACCTCATGCAAAGTACTGTGTGGAGATTGGCTCGAACTCTTTTTGTGTAAGCGGAGAATAGATTTGATTTTATAAGCAGATAGAAACTAAAATTCCCAAGAAAGCAAGGAATTAAACTCTTTAAGAATAGTGTTGACATAAAAAGTTATTCCTCAATGATATTCTACGCTCTAAGTATAAAATCAGTTTTAAATAAATATAAGTGTGTAATGAAAACCTCATGCAAAGTACTGTGTGTTGACATAAAAAGTTATTCCTCAATGATATTCTACGCTCTAAGTATAAAATCAGTTTTAAATAAATATAAGTGTGTAATGAAAACCTCATGCAAAGTACTGTGTGTTGACATAAAAAGTTATTCCTCAATGATATTCTACGCTCTAAGTA
>CABFPE010000146.1:1158658-1197131 GCA_900660155.1 Hofstenia miamia | reverse complement strand
CCCCCCCCCGCGGCTTCTGTATATACCTACCTTGATTGTCGGTTGTCTGCCTCATTATCTTGGTCTTCTCATATCAAATTAAAACTTAGGAAAGCTATATGTGCATTTTTGCTATCCAGCACAACATTTCTCCTATCTAATCAAAACACCAATTTGCTATCTTTTCACACAGTTCTCCTTTTTGATCTATTCTACGCTCACTTGACCACTAATTTGAACGTTTTCAATTATTACACTTTTTCCTTCGGCTTCAAGTTTTTGACTTTGTTTTTTGTAGATGCTCAAATAATCATACATACTTGATATATTCCACAATGTCTGTATTGATTAACTGAAGAAACTTCTCGTAACCGCGTGCATAAGATTTAAGTGGAACGAGGGCTTTGTTAATGGCCTTTGATAGCTCAGTGCGTAACTCCTCAACATGAGGCTCATGCTCTCCAACAGATTCAAGAAGAGGAGTGTCAGCCCAAAATATGTCTTCCATCACAAACTAAATAATTGTCAAATAGGAAATTCATGGTTTCAAATCTTTCTATGAATTTCTCGTAAAATAGAAATAGCAGTAAGGCAATGTAAACATATTTAGTAAAATAAATTAACAATGGTCACCTTTTCAAGCTGAGGAACTGATTGTGTTTTCTTAATCGCAGTATCAAATAGCGATATTAGCATTGTTTCAAACCGATTCAGATTAGTTGAGAAATGAGAGCCAGAGTTGTCCAAAACAAGCTCTGTGTAGAAAAGTGCGTTCTTTTTCGGTCTAAAAACGATTATCCATTGTTTAGAGGGACTTAATATTGGGTTTTCCAAAAAAAACTATAGAATGCATGATGATTATGATATCATTACATACCACATAGAGAATGATTATAATAAATGATGTAAGAAAAATATACCTAAATGAAGATTGAGATAAATCGTCTGGCCACTCGTAATCTTCTGGGCAGTTGAATGTTGAATAGCTTGCATCAATAATCATCTGTACAAACTGAACCAAACTGTCTTGTACAAGGTAGCGAAGTGAATCCTAATAAAAACATTATCCTCGTCATTGAGTCGCTACTCACCTGCATACAAAACTTCACCATTTCCATAAATTTCTTAAGTTTCGAAATTTGGTAGACCTCCCAATTGGTTTCGCGTAAATTGAACCATCCCTTTCCAACATCCCGTAGACTACTCCGAATGTCATTTTTCAACGTTTTTATCCACTGGTCTTTCAAATGCATTGTAATCTATAAAAATAAAATGAGTAGTATTGAGGGAATCGGTTCCAAAGAACTCACCGTGGATGTGCATTGGCTCTGGGTTTGTTGAAACTCTTCTATCTTCATATGCTTTGTAATGGGAACGTGAAAAAGCGAGCGAGTGGAGACGTCATTACACTCAGTTCTCACTTTCATCATTGCAAATATTGCCTCTTCACGAGTGAGGATGGTTTCAAAGAAAAACACGTTGCATTTTTCCTTGAAATTTATTTGCGGAACATCTGCAAATTTCGCTAAATTTTTCCAAAATGTAGATAAAGGCGATTAATTAACAAATATATGGTAATATAAAATTACTGGTAAAGTAATTAACAAAACAAGCTCAAATGTTGACAACATCTCTAGAATTGACAGATTTCTCACACCAAGTTAAAAGTGTACGAAGGCTTTTCTAGATGGACTTGTCGGTCGCTTCCTATAAATAAGAAATATCATTTGTGATATCTACTGCATTTTTTATAAAGAAGAGTTGTTGGAAAAATATCAATTTCAACCGAGATTTTTTTAGTTAAATCTGTTTTATTTAAATCGAATTTTTTTCTAATTGGCCTCTGCCATAACATCCAACTACAAAAGATTTCTCAGTTTGTTAAATGGACCGCGTTTAAATTTCATGACCAATTGCATGAATAACTTAAATGAAATCCAATATCATAGAATTAACAAAATCTTGACTTCAAAAAATGTGTGCAACTTTAAAATTCATAGGATCAGATAGGAGCAACTGCGATAATTGATTTTTGACTGGGTATTATACAAATAAATACTCAAATCCCACCCATGAAGAAAAGTTAACAAAATTCAAGTTATATACCCGCACAAGGCCGAAAATTTCAAGAATTTCTTTAGCTATGGATTAGTTTAGAAACAAATTTAAAAAATATGATTTTTTGCTGTTAATTTAAATCAATTTAAGCAATTGGAACAACCCTGCCAAGCAATTCTAGATTTTTTAAAAGTTGAAAGTATGTGATAGAATTATTTATCTCACACTGGATATTTATGAAAATCTTAACTGTCAGCACAGCTTAGTTTGATTGCGAATTTTTTTAACGGGCCAAAACTTTTCTGAAAATACGATATTTCAAAGAATGTACCTGTGCCCGGCACTATCTTCACTTCAGGTTTAGGAATTTCAATATAGGGATAGGTCTCTTTGTTAGCTAATATTGTCTTGTCAAAAATAAGTTGATTCATTGATCTTGCGTAGTCTATGAACACCTCGTGCCTCAACGTTGGTAAAGCAAATTTAATTGCTTGGCTTTTTGATAGTACACTTCCACTCCCCAAAATGGAGAAGCATGAAGTCGATGTTGACCAACCAACAATCTTTTCATACGACTTTTTATCAATCTAAATATACGCGTATTTCGTAAAAAAAAATGCTATATTTTATAGAAAGCTTACTTCAGGGACGCCATCTATCGGCATGCAGTCTAAATAAAGCTTGTATCGCAGATAGTTTTCAGTTAATCGTCTTTCTTCACAAGCGTTAGCAACGCGATCTGCAAAGACTTCATGATCTTCGGCGGAAAACAGTAAACAAATCCGAGGAATCCAATACTGATTCTTGAGGAGAATACGCTCACCTACAACAGTATACAATAACTTTTACTAATCAAATTGCACATACCATCAACATTGAAAACACCCTTGTTTTTAATCGGAGCACCACTGTGATCTAAAATTCGACCATTCTTATCGACCTTTTGAACCAAGTAACGCTTATTGGTTGAGTTATAGTCCAACACACCCACGTTTGTCCATTCGTACGTTATAGAAGGATCTTTCGGATCAACTAAAATTATGTTATTGATGATAATAAATATTTAGTGTAATCCTACGTTTCACTTCTAAGTCCACCTTTGGCAACAAGGCCTGGCCGGGAATAGGACGACAAGTGCCATCCTTATCAATAGCAAGACTCATCCAATCACCGGGAGTTCGAGAATCAAACTCTTCATTATCAAATATATCAAGAGGCAGAAAAACCGGAAAGGGATTCTTACTATCCTGCTGAATGCCTTTGCAAAATGTTTCTTTGTCCACTGTCTTCGGCATAATTTGTGAAGTTCTCACGTTTTTCTCTTTTAACAACTTTTTTAAACTCATAGATTGAAACAGTCGCTTTTTTCTAAATAATGTATGTGACAGCAAGCAACACTTCTCAAGCAAAATTCAGTATGATAAAAACCAAATGTGATTGGCACATATTTTTCTAATATTGTGTTCCCAACAACTTTCATCTCATTATAATATTTAACGAAGCATTGTAGTAAATAAAAGTTAAACATTTTCTTGTAAATGCTTATCATGTCAACATTTTTAAAAAAGTAAAAGGATAAGTCATATGCTGTAAATTTTTAGCGAATCATATCACCAAAAACAAAAAAATAGTTTTAACTAACCAATAGCAGTCTGTGCTCACACTAAGACATTTGAACGTCTAATAGGAAATTTCTGTGCTTTTGAAGAAACATATATGCTAAAACGATCAATTTTATAAATTTTCCAGTCAGAATATGTCAATAATATAAGACTTATCTGACGATGGTGCAGAGATTTGAAATATTTGCTTACTTTGAATAGTACTTGCTAAAATGAACTCAAAATATTGAGAACAATGATATCAAAACAAAAAAAATAAAGCCTGTTTTCAGAATGCAGAACATCAAATCACTAGCGACATTCTATAAAGATTAGAACAAGACGTCAATAGTTTTCTACCACTACACCGCGTTCAAAGATATCATGCAGATGACATTTTTTGGAATAAAACTAAAACTGCTATTCTGTAAAAGCTGGTTCTTTGTGAGAAATATTCTATGTGCTTGACTATGATTTTGCTAAATTTTCAGAAGGATAGTTTGAATATTTTTAAAACAAACACGTAAAAACAGAACGTTTGGTATCCAGAGCTATTATGCATTTTGTCATTCTGTCAGATTTCAACAATTATTACTGCTTCGAATATCATTTGAGTTATTGTAATGGGTAAGAATAAGTCACTAAGTGCCGATAAGCAAATAGTTGGATAGTTGGAATATTTTTAAAACAAACACGTAAAAACAGAATGTTTGGTATCCAGAGCTATTATGCATTTTGTCATTCTGTCAGATTTCAACAATTATTACTGCTTCGAATATCATTTGAGTTATTGTAATGGGTAAGAATAAGTCACTAAGTGCCGATAAGCAAATAGTTGGATAGTTGGAATATTTTTAAAACAAACACGTAAAAACAGAATGTTTGGTGTCCAGAGCTATTATGCATTTTGTCATTCTGTCAGATTTCAACAATTATTACTGCTTCGAATATCATTTGAGTTATTGTAATGGGTAAGAATAAGTCACTAAGTGCCGATAAGCAAATAGTTGGATAGTTGGAATATTTTTAAAACAAACACGTAAAAACAGAATGTTTGGTGTCCAGAGCTATTATGCATTTTGTCATTCTGTCAGATTTCAACAATTATTACTGCTTCGAATATCATTTGAGTTATTGTAATGGGTAAGAATAAGTCACTAAGTGCCGATAAGCAAATAGTTGGATAGTTGGAATATTTTTAAAACAAACACGTAAAAACAGAATGTTTGGTGTCCAGAGCTATTATGCATTTTGTCATTCTGTCAGATTTCAACAATTATTACTGCTTCGAATATCATTTGAGTTATTGTAATGGGTAAGAATAAGTCACTAAGTGCCGATAAGCAAATAGTTGGATAGTTGGAATATTTTTAAAACAAACACGTAAAAACAGAATGTTTGGTGTCCAGAGCTATTATGCATTTTGTCATTCTGTCAGATTTCAACAATTATTACTGCTTCGAATATCATTTGAGTTATTGTAATGGGTAAGAATAAGTCACTAAGTGCCGATAAGCAAATAGTTGGATAGTTGGAATATTTTTAAAACAAACACGTAAAAACAGAATGTTTGGTGTCCAGAGCTATTATGCATTTTGTCATTCTGTCAGATTTCAACAATTATTACTGCTTCGAATATCATTTGAGTTATTGTAATGGGTAAGAATAAGTCACTAAGTGCCGATAAGCAAATAGTTGGATAGTTGGAATATTTTTAAAACAAACACGTAAAAACAGAATGTTTGGTGTCCAGAGCTATTATGCATTTTGTCATTCTGTCAGATTTCAACAATTATTACTGCTTCGAATATCATTTGAGTTATTGTAATGGGTAAGAATAAGTCACTAAGTGCCGATAAGCAAATAGTTGGATAGTTGGAATATTTTTAAAACAAACACGTAAAAACAGAATGTTTGGTGTCCAGAGCTATTATGCATTTTGTCATTCTGTCAGATTTCAACAATTATTACTGCTTCGAATATCATTTGAGTTATTGTAATGGGTAAGAATAAGTCACTAAGTGCCGATAAGCAAATAGTTGGATAGTTGGAATATTTTTAAAACAAACACGTAAAAACAGAATGTTTGGTGTCCAGAGCTATTATGCATTTTGTCATTCTGTCAGATTTCAACAATTATTACTGCTTCGAATATCATTTGAGTTATTGTAATGGGTAAGAATAAGTCACTAAGTGCCGATAAGCAAATAGTTGGATAGTTGGAATATTTTTAAAACAAACACGTAAAAACAGAATGTTTGGTGTCCAGAGCTATTATGCATTTTGTCATTCTGTCAGATTTCAACAATTATTACTGCTTCGAATATCATTTGAGTTATTGTAATGGGTAAGAATAAGTCACTAAGTGCCGATAAGCAAATAGTTGGATAGTTGGAATATTTTTAAAACAAACACGTAAAAACAGAATGTTTGGTGTCCAGAGCTATTATGCATTTTGTCATTCTGTCAGATTTCAACAATTATTACTGCTTCGAATATCATTTGAGTTATTGTAATGGGTAAGAATAAGTCACTAAGTGCCGATAAGCAAATAGTTGGATAGTTGGAATATTTTTAAAACAAACACGTAAAAACAGAATGTTTGGTGTCCAGAGCTATTATGCATTTTGTCATTCTGTCAGATTTCAACAATTATTACTGCTTCGAATATCATTTGAGTTATTGTAATGGGTAAGAATAAGTCACTAAGTGCCGATAAGCAAATAGTTGGATAGTTGGAATATTTTTAAAACAAACACGTAAAAACAGAATGTTTGGTGTCCAGAGCTATTATGCATTTTGTCATTCTGTCAGATTTCAACAATTATTACTGCTTCAAATATCATTTGAGTTATTCTAATGGGTAAGAATACGTCATTAAGTGCTGATAAGCAAATAGTTGGATAGTTGGAATATTTTTAAAACAAACACGTAAAAACAGAATGTTTGGTGTCCAGAGCTATTATGCATTTTGTCATTCTGTCAGATTTCAACAATTATTACTGCTTCGAATATCATTTGAGTTATTGTAATGGGTAAGAATAAGTCACTAAGTGCCGATAAGCGAATAGTTGGATAGTTGGAATATTTTTAAAACAAACACGTAAAAACAGAATGTTTGGTGTCCAGAGCTATTATGCATTTTGTCATTCTGTCAGATTTCAACAATTATTACTGCTTCGAATATCATTTGAGTTATTGTCATGGGTAAGAAAAAGTCACTAAGTGCCGATAAGCAAATAGTTGGATAGTTGGAACATTTTAAAAACAAACACGTAAAAACAGAATGTTTGGTGTCCAGAGCTATTATGCATTTTGTCATTCTGTCAGATTTCAACAATTATTACTGCTTCGAATATCATTTGAGTTATTGTAATGGGTAAGAATACGTCATTAAGTGCAGATGGGCGAGCTAAAATTACTAGAAGAGCTGCTGAAGGTGCATCCTTATTGGATATAGCCAAAGAGTAAGAACTGCACAGCAGTAAAGCAATTTTTGACTCTGTTTGTATTGGTGGAGTTTGCCGTTAGACACCGATCTACTGCGCTACAAAGTCGTCAAACCCAAATTAAGTCCACCAATAACAGAGAAGAACAAGCAGAAAAGAATGGCTTGGGGACGAACATGCATGAAAGTGGATTTCAGTAAAGTATTTTTCACAGACGAATGTCGTGCTACACTTGATGAACCTAATTGATAGTCAAAAGGCTGGGTTTCAATAGATGAATCTATTCCTTCAAGGCTTAGACGACAGCAAGGTGGAAGTGGGGTGATGTTCTGGGCAGCAATTTTCGGGCAGACGTTGATTAGGCCATTTCGGGTGCCCGAAGGTGTTAAAATGAATTCAGAGACATACGGTGACTTTTTGAAAGAAATATTATTTCCATCGAAGACAGAGTAGATGATTCAAGTCAAAATGTATCTTCATGCATGATAATGCTCCAGCTCATGCTTCGAGGTTTACAAAATAGTTTTTGGCCTCTAAAAACATCAAAGATGACCATCCTATGGTATGGCCTCCTTCTTCACCAGACCTGAATAGCATCGAGAATTTGTGGAGCATCATCAAATCAGAGGTTTATAAAGGTGGAAAGCAATATTCATCGAAAGACAGACTCTGGAAAGCAATTGAGGCCACTTGCTGTAACATCACAGCTCCTCAGTTATTTCGAAACTGAATCTATCTACGGATAACCGTCCGGTGACGGTCATTGAGACAAAGGAGGACTATATAAACATGTGAATTAAACTGATATCATGCCCAAACTGACTGGCTGTGTTATTTCCATATGCACAAAGTGCATTAGGGATAGTTTCATTTATTTGTAATTTTTTTTTAAATTTATGTCATTTGCATAATAGCTCTGGACATCAGAAATTTCGTTTTTTCCATTTATTTTAAAAAATATGTAATATATCATTCTGAAAATTTAGAATAATCATTGAAATGCATGCAAAATGTTTGTCAAAAAAATTTGCTTTCTCAGAATAATAGTTTTAATTTTATTCCAAAAAATGTCGTCTGCATAATATCTTTGGATGCGTTGTAACGTCACAAAAGACAGAAGAGGCAGTTGTACATCTACAAGTTCAAAACTATTTTGCATCTTTTGAATATTTCTACTGGGATACATACTCACGCCTATAACTTTGATTAATTCCGGAGCAAATCCCATTGCTGCATAGCAGAACATGCTGGATGCATTATGTCTACACAGTGCACATTTATATACCCAAAATGGTGAATATCGATTTATAATTGATTTTCAGATATTAGATTTGTGATGAGCGAAAAATATAAACAAAAGTGAATCGATCATCTAAAATGAAATTAAAGCATTTAACCTAACATCTCCAAATCTTTAGAATTCATAATTATAAAATTTAAAACCAATTGATCTACGGTACATTATTGTTAAATCAATATATTAAATATTGCTTTCCTTGGTAGTTATGCGCAGCGTTGATTCTCAATATAAGTAACTCGCAAAAATCTGTTTAATTTCTTAAGAAATACTTCCATATATTATTTATATTACATAGAAGAATACATGTAAATTCAAATGTTAATAGATTGGGTTAATTATTACCTTTCTATTTCAACTTTGCGAGGACAACTACCAGGAAGAACGTAAAATGGAACTTGAACTTTAGGCTCGAATCCCTTCGAAGAATAATCTGATATCTGTTGAATTTTAGTAGTAATACCACGACCTCTTTTCGTAAGATCTTGTGAATTAGAAGGTGTTTTAAATAAATGAGTTGCAGGAATATGATTTGGTGTCTCTACATCCCATGCTATGTTCCTTTGAACATTTGGTCCGTTATTAACGTCCTAAATATAAGTTTAAAAATTTTATATAAAATATTTCTTTGACTTTGAACACAAAAGTGCTATATATCAGTATTTCTGTATAGTAAATTATAAAATTCCAATGCATACTCCTTTTAATAATGATTGATAATTATCTTCAGCAGTGGTAACTCATAAATGAATTTTATATTTCTAATAGATTCAACCCATATTCCGATTAAAAAAAGCAAGCATTTTCTAAAAAATGGAATAAATTATCTCTTACGGTGAAAAACGCTAAATACACGGCAATTTCAAAATTGGGACCACTCAACGTATTTATATAGTTTTTACTATGTCAACATGTTTCACTACAAAACAAACAGCTTTTCCTTATCAATGGATGAACAAAACAAATAAAAACACTCAAGAAGTTGATCAAAAGATTCCAAATTCTGTAGTACAAGTCTACGATGCGGTAGGCCAAGCACCCACATAAGTGTTGGTGGTCAACACAGTAATCTTTTAATTTTGCAACGTGATCTAGTGACAGTTTTGCTGAATAGTCATTTGTTTTGTGTATACCACACCCTCATTTTTCTGATAAAAAAATAGCATTAAATTTGACTCAAGGTTAAGCAAACACCATGTTAAAACATCACGAATTGAGAATGCTGATAATTTCTTCTGATGAGGATGTAGACAGTAGTTGATAATACACACTAGCATTAGTATCCCTAGTTTCTCGTGTTTGTAGGGTATGCCCCGGACTTCCTAATGAACTGCATAATTTCCTCCTTAACCTGAATCTTATCTACATAATTTAAGAAAATTGGAGAATGGCATTAACTTCTCTAAAAGAATCATCTGATGATAGGGAGTCATCATATCAAGTTTAGTTAGAATTCATCGATTAGATTAGTCATGCATTGATAATATACAAGCAGTACTCGCATTTATATATATATATATATATACACATACATATATTCACGTTAGCTAGACGTCTATTCTAACGTCTAGCTAACATGAATATATCAAAACTCAGTATAACTACATTTGAATATATATATATATGTATATATAACGACTTGATTACCAATTGTATATATAACAAATAATTTTCCAATTCATCGTTTTCAAAGTGCTTTGAGGCAGCAGAGCATAGTCGAATATAATTATAAATTATAAAAGTTTATGATTGTATGACAATGTTGCTAAACTAAATTGAAGCAATACTTTATCATATATGTGTATAAATGAAAATCAAATGTAGTTTTTTTAAAATATTAGATTAACGTTTTTCAAAGTTGGGTGCAGCGAATCAATGGCTTTGTTTGCTTTTCTTTATAAACCCCGAGTAACACAAGGCGTTTATTTACCCAGACCATTCATCAATACATCACGTCCCTTAATTCAATTAAGTGTTGTATAGCGACAATGATTTTCAAAGCGGTTTCCTTCANATTTATTTATCATTGCTGTGTTACTTGTTTTTGATTTCTAGTTATTAGAATTTTTTTATAAGAAATCCAACGGAACAAAATAAACTACAACAAAACTGTGATAGAAGCGAAAACTAACATGAAATGCAATCTTAAATGCTATATAATAGTTGCCACGCGGGAATACATGCTATTTTAGAGCTTATTGCCATGTGGAAGATTATATTGAAGTTTTTGAACTTGATTGAGCTGTGATTGTGACTAAAGCAGGTCATTTTCAAAAATTTTGATTTGATAAATATACATATTAAAATAATTTGTTTCAAGATGGCAACAGTAAATATTTTAGCAGTATGCTTAACTTTTGGCACAATATAATTTTTGTTTTAAAAATATACATTTGCACATATAAAATTAACTATTAAACAAGCTGAATTTACACAAAGCATGCAATTCGTTCAATAGGTAAAAGAAGGAGATATCTTATTGCAGTGACCTTGTTTATTTATACTTTTTTACTAATGGGAGATGTAACCCAGGTAAACTTCTACTTGTGGGATAATTGAATTTGGACATGAAAAGGTCTCTGTAAACACAGTTCAACTTGGTCAATTAGTAACCTCCCCTGTTTAATTGCTTGTGAAATAATGAAAGGCATTTAGCAGCAAATCACTTGAAATCGCGTAAAGTGACTCCTTTCTGACTAAAACCCAAATGTTTAGTAGAATTAGATAAGGAATTGAAAAAGAATTCGACTAATGTTTTGCATCATAATGGACATAAATCTACAAATGGATGATTATACTTGATAGGAAACCTTTAAAAGAGAATATTCATAATTAGCAACACGTTCAGAGCCTAGTAAAATTGTTTTTGCACTTTCATATTTGCTTTTTTAAATTGACAACTAGGAATATAGTCAGGGCCGTATTTCTTTTTGTCCATGTTTTTACTTATTTGGAGCATATTAGAAGGGCATTAGTTTTTTGCAATGAAATCTCGCATTAAATTGGGGGAGGACGGAGTAGGGGGCGGTTGTCAATACGGGCCCAACCCCACGCACTCAATTTTATATATTAAATTTTTAGTAACCATTTGGTCAAAAAATACTTTTTACCAAATATTTTGTACCTCCATAATTATTGGACCTCAAAATTGTTCAAGATTGTTGATTAAAGATATATTTCTATTTGTGGGCACAATTTTTTTCTGTTTACAAAAATAATTTGTTATTATAATATGTTAGAGCCCCAAAAAGATTAAACATTCCAAATGTGGGGCTCCCAAATTTGTCTAAACTTCCATTTTTCGAGAATAAACAAATTTATAGCCATTAGGCTGCTCGATTGCGTCGCAATCCTTCAGTGACGCCACTGTCCATTAGTATTCTGATTGAGAAGAATATTCGAAAAAATTGTGTGTGTTAAATTAAGTTTATTGAATATAACTTGGACGTTGTACTTGTACTGTGTCCTATATTCTCTAGTGTACATATATCAGGTGTGCTGTATGAAATACTCTACCATAGGTATTGACTAATATACTTAAGTCAGAGGTTATGCGTTTTACATTGAAAAGCTTAAGGTTTGTTAATTGGATCCATGGAAGTCTCAATTTCAAATTAGTAGGACGTCCATGATTGGGCAATATCAATCAAATGATTTTTCATAAAACAGGTGTTTGCCGTTATTGTTTTAATTTGAATATGAATTTTGGAATTTGAATATTGTTTACCTTCTGGATAAGGGAATTCTTCTTTAAGGTATAGTAGTCTAGATGAATCACTGCTTCTGAGCTCCAAGAGAATAAAAAGTATGTAAAAAAATTCAGCTTAATTTTTGCTTATGAGGGATGGATTTAACCAAAATAAATGGTGCATACAAAGGTAAAAAACAGTGAAAATTAGATGCGAAGATGACAAGAAGGGCAAATGCAGAAAAGAAATGATTTGCATTTAGATAGAAAGCCGAATTTAGAGATAGCAGAGAGAAGAAACAGAAGGATGCATTGTTTGAAAATTCTAGCACGCGACCACAAATCGAGTTCGAGATTAGAAATTATAGATAGCGAAATTACACGATGGAAAAAGTAATTGGTAAATGTATCTTTGTGAATGAGAGGTAGAAGAAAAAGTACTTTAGAGGAGGATCGTGAGACACTGAGTAGCAGTTATTTAGAAAAATCAGGTCAAAGAATTTGAGACACAGCGAAACAGGCAAAAAGCCTGGCTTTTAAAAATGGACGAAGGAAAGGTTTATTTAATGAGTAGATCCAGCGAAGAGCCTGGCGCAAAAGACGATCAACTTTAGTCGAGAAGGAAGAATTTGGATACCAACACTGTGATCCATAAAAAAGCGCTAAGACAATAGGACTTAAAGATTGTTAATTTGGAGAAAGGTTTAGAAGAACATGACATATAGCATTTGAAAAGTAAAACGTAGATGAGAATTTTTAGCTTTTTGAGAAATATATGTATCAGAAAAGAGAACTAGAAATCGAAATATCAACATCACGAATATAATGTTTGAAGGGAACAATGACGTCATTTAAAAAGAAATCAGGAGGAGAATGGTTTTTGAAGGAAGAAAATAAGAGACCTTCAGATTTTGAGGTGTTGAAAGGAAGGCCATTGGAAGAGGACCATAAAAAGGTAGATTTAAAGCTGGTTTGAATACTTTCGAAGTAGGAAGAAAAGATAGCATTGAAAATTATCCGTTCAAAATCAAAGAGATAGATAAGAAAGAATGAAAATTTGTCGATGACAAGAACAAAAATTTTTCGGAAGATTCTTGCCAGATTTAAAGATAGGAATAACAACAGCCTTTTCCAGTTTAGAGGAAACGTAGAAGATAAGATGATTGATTGGTAGAGTTGAAACAAAGGATCAGATAGAGAGGAGGCAAAGTTTATAATTAAAGCTGATCATGAGTAATATAATGTTATTTAACAAATTCCAAAATTTAAAAGATTGTGGAGTAAAAGAACTTAGATTGATTTCTGAAAGGTTTAGAGTAGAATTAGTTCTATGGTGGTTTTGATGTGCGGGTACAAAATCATTGTTTATTTACAAAATATTTTTAATCAATTATCTCAGAGTTCCGCGCGGAAATAATCATCGTGTGTTTCGAGCCTTAAAGGAAAAAAGCTGAAGGAGAGAATACAGAACAAAAATATTCATTAAAAAGATTTTATATGTCCAGAGCAGATTGAGCAAGCTTGCCATTGAATTCAATAGCCAAAGAAAGAGATGTGATCAATTTGTGCGCAGTAATGATGTAAAGCAAAACTCAATAGAATCTGCTAATTTTTGGATGTTGTCGAGATTCTCTTTAAAAGATAAGATCTACCACATGGGTGAAAAGTAAAAGAAAGGTAAAAGGTGACGACGCATTCCTTTACGGGAAATAAAGAGGAATTACCCATGGGCAGGAGAGGGAAGACTTTGAAGGAATGTTATTTCCTCTCAGGGCTTCATGAGCACATAGCTTAGAGAAAGTCTTTGCCAACATTTGTAATACATGCCAATAAAATATTCTTTGAATTAATGATCAATTTTACCTTAGCAAAGAGCAGAATAATAGTCAATTTTAATGAAACCGGATATCCAAATATTCTTTATTAGTAATTGTAATTGCCTTGAAAATCTGTCAGTGTTTGCTGTTTCAATACCAATATTTATGTCTAAGTTCATTTACTAATTTAAGAAATGGCTAAGAACTATGGACTTCTAAAACAATTTCACATATTTCAGCCATATAAAAATTATTAACAAAAGACAATAATTATCAAACAACCGATTCAAGGTCTAAAAATAGAAGGGCATTGTATTTAGTATAGGTTAATGTTAAAAGAATGTTTAAACCTGCCTAAACTATTATTCAATAGTTACTTAGAGAATTTTAAACAGGAGCTATTTGTTACATATTTACTCACCAGAAGTCTTTCTCTGGCATCAGAATCAAGAACATCTGAATAAAATCCGCGTTCTCTAATCTCAGGATACTGCAAATTTCCATTTGTTAAAATAACATTAGATAGCACTGGACCTTCTGATTTAGGACCTTTTATTATTGGAGGTTTGTAAAAAGATGCGCTCCTTCCAGGACGTGCACTTAAAGGTGGCTGTGGCGAATATCGCAAGGAGCTTGCAGATCCAGATCTTCGATCGCTCATCTGCAGTCCTTTGTACGAATATATCGTTTCAATGGCAACCAATAATTAAAATATATTATGTCATTTTTTTATATATAGTCATTTGAATTTTTCACTATCCGCTAAAAGTAAAAAAAATAAAAATCAGATATTGTTTCATAATTTTGACTTAACAACATATGAGCATTTACAAAGGTAACACAAAATGTAAATGTAAAGTAACACACGCTGTCAATTATAAAACATTCGGTTTTATAGATTTTGAGATAGTTCGAAGCTGCTTAGTCACATATCTAAATTAATAAAATGTTTTTCTTTTGAAAATCTATTAAGGTTTTTGTTAAAAGATTGCATTGACTTATACGTTCAGCGATTTAAAACTGCTTATAAGAACGAACGCTACTGAATTCGCAAAGCTACATTGAGAAAATGCAAAATTGAGATTTAAAATCAGCATGAAATTCAGTCGTCTGTTTCCATATATATCGTCGAAATCTTTTCTATTCAAATTCAAACTTGCTTGTTTCAATCAATAGCAAATAATTTTTTGATTTTAAAAACGAAAATTGCTTTTTTATATTTGTATATTTCAAAAAATCTTTAAAACTCTATTTTGATATTTTTGTAATTTTATCTTTTGATTGCAAATTCTTTATCTTTCATATTTAATTTTTTAATTCCAATTGTGTTTATTCTTAGAAATATGAAACAGGGCATGCAACAATCACTAGTTGTACTATTTATGGATTATTTTTTATTTTTTTATGAATAAGAAATTTTGCTTTTAATATTTTTAATATAATATTTATTTGATATAATTTGTGGTTTTATATTTGTGACGTATGCGCAGTTGTTCGTGTTCTTCATTCTTTATATTTCTCAGGGCGTTCGATAGACGTGTTCATATTCTGCAATGATTCTTATTGAGTTATATTTGTAAGTTTTCATAATAAGTATCATGTAAATTATGTTGCTTATAGGTTTAGATGTTTGCTTAAAAAATTATCAAATATTCGTTTTTGCTTTTCTGAAGAAATTTTTTAAACCCTGTTCGACGAAATTTTTGCAGTTCATAATTCGAAAAATCTTTTTGCGAAACGTTCATTCTCAAAATATTGCCATCTACTCTAAGGTGTTAAATAAACTTTGACAACCGAACATTTAATACTGAAGTGTAACATATCCTATCCATTCTAAATTTTAATATAAGTAAATGTTTATCGAAACGATTGCAAATATACAAAGCATTTCTAATATGGAAATGGTTTTTATTTATTTAATACTTTACTGCGTTCCTTTCATATCATATTTATAAAATAATAAGTGGAATTTATATAATTTATTAGCTTAGTTCCTCTTACCTCAAGTTGTATTATGCTGAATTAGTGAGAAAAAAATGTGTAATGAGTGTGATTTATTTCAATAAATCATTTAATTGGCGTTATTGTACTTTAGAAGAAGAAGAAAAAAGTATATTATATCAGAAAGTACATCCAATATATTATATTCAACAAGAGGGAATGGTGATTAAGATGTCGGCCCCTTCAGCAGGTATCTTTGTGGGAATATACGTCGGAAAATCTGCTTTTTCGACTCGCAGCATGGTTTGCGAGGTCTGAGTGTAGTAGATGCATATGCGCTTCTCTCCGGAATGATGTCTTTCAAGATGTGATTTGGATTAGCTTCAATTTCTGCGTAGACTTTGGCATCTGTGCGGTCAATAATGTCCAGTATAGGCTCAAATTCCTCAATTGCTCCAATTTTCACCGCACGCTTTTGTACCGCGTCAATTTTTTGTAGGATCTTTTTGGGAGCACCTCCCCATGCAAGGCATCCATAAGTTATAATAGGCAGAACGAGAGTTTTATACAATAGCTGCAACTCAGCTTTGGAATACCCCATTGACTGTAATTTCCCCAGTAAGTAGACATTGGAAGAAGCCCTTTTAACACTCTTCTGGATATGTTTCTCGAAAGATAATCTTGCAGAGAACGTAATCCCAAGAATAGTTATCTCTTCGACGCTGGGGATACCGTGAACATTCTGGAAGCAATGGGCTCGGTTAGAAAACAAAATACGAAGCTCCTTAGATTTCTCGTTATTGACCCTAAAATGATTAATCGAACACCATGTAAGAATGTCATCAACTACTTCAGCAGAGGTGTCGACACTCAAGGAAACGCCCACACATGGATTGATATCATCGGCAAACTTCGTTATATTCGAATGAGGTCTAGACTTTTTGAGGTCCGAATAAGCAATGTTAAAAAGAATAGGGCCTTTTACTGTCCCCTGAGGAACGCCACAGTTCGTTCTTTTGATCGATGAATTCTCTCCTCTGTAATGAACGTATTGCACACGGTCTGCCAAAAAGGATATCACAAGGTTAATAATGTACGGATTTATTTTAGGACACATGTCTTTCAGCTGGCGAATAATCAGGTCGTGTGGCACACAATCGAATGCTTTACTCAAATCGAGCGAAAACAAACGCGCGGCGTCAAAGTGCTGTCGGTCAAACTCCTCAATGTCGTGCAGTAACTTAACGACAGCGAACTCCGTGCTTGACTTTTTACGATACCCAAACTGATTCTTTTCCAACCAACAATTATAAGTTTCTGACATGAAATGGTCCAAAATTAATCACTCAAAGCACCTTGATAAAATTGGAGTCACAGAGATAGGGCGTAGTTGATCCAAGGATTTAACATTCCTAACCTTAGGAAGAGCAGTAATTTTAGCGATTTTAAACACACTTGGATAGAGTCCTATCTCTATGCACCTATTGAAAATGTGCAGTAGAGGCAACGCAAGGTTGTGTGCATTTTGACGATACACCCAATGTGGTATTTCTTCGTAACCAGCAGCGGTTTTTTCAATGTTCAAAAGACCCTGATAAACTTGATTAACAGTCAGTTGAGGAAGACTCGAGCCATCCACATTAACTTTCTCATCAGGACAATAGTTAGAAATCGTCGAAATACTGGCAAAGAAAGCATTTATCTCCTCACAGCTGAAATCAATGATCTGCTCATTGCGTGACTTTTTGCCCTAGGGTGTTCCGAATGTAAGCACAGACACCTCCCCCAGTACGTTTTTCCGAACTTGAAACACTTCTATCACTTCTGATGAGAGTATAATTGGTGATATGAACAAATTCATTGCATATATCTGATGTTAACCAGCTTTCGCATATACAGCACACTTCTATATTATAAGTAATCAGGTCAGCTTGGAGAAGAGTACTGGCATTCACTTTTTTGATCGATCTGGCATTAAGGAGTAACGTCGCAGGTATCTTCTGAGATAGTCATGCAGACTCTGCCCATGTGCCATCAACACTTTTAACCAACAGTTTGAGGTTTTTGATGCGTAAATTTGTCCGAGGAACGCCATCTTCGATCATTTGCTTTCTCTTTTTCAATGCATTCTGTTCAAGCAGCCGATCCGCGGATGACAAATCGGGTGAGATATAAACATTAGGCAACTCTGTAAAATCTTTCAACTTTGACAACGATGATAAAATTCTCCGTTTATTCCACGCAGTATCAACAGAGACGAGAAGTGTCCGCGTTTTATCCTTGTCGTACTTTCCAATACGCCAAATATCAGTAATCTTACAGTCAACACCAATATGGTCCAGGAGCAATTCCAAATTTTTATGGTCGTTCCAGATGACATTGTCCTTTTTATCTGCTTCAGGTATTCCGCGAATACGTAGAGCTAGCGGATTCGCCGCCTTTTCTGTCTTCTTTTGGATTAGCTGTGGTTGAGGGACTTGAACCGGATTTTTCTTCACCGCATAATCTTTGATTGATTTCTTTACGGTTTCAACAATTATTTCTTGTATATCATCCTTCAACATCTTCGCAGGAGGCTTTAAGTTCTGTTTCACGTTTCCTAGGCAGGTGTCGCAGACAAAAAGAAAATTCTTTAGTTTTACGAGTTTGCTCACCGCTTGTAGTACATCATCGGGGAGGTTGATGCACTTGCCATGGAACCAATTTTCACACTGGTCACACAGAATCCATCGATCGCCAGTGTCATGCTGGTTGCAGACTCCACAGTTGTCGCCCAATGTGGATCCGTCCCGTTGTCCACGTCTGCCCACCATTACCTCAAACCTAATTAATCTGTGTAATAACTTTAGGGGATCCAGTTTAAATGACGTCGTAAAATGGGTATAAAACTCTAACCCTAACCCCAATCCCTCACCCAAAACTTGGGTATTTTGCAAAAAATTAATCAACATGATAAAATGCAATATAATTGCAATGGTTGGGGAGTAGGGTTAGGGTTAAGGTTAGAGTTTAATAGCCATTTTATGACGTCACCCAAACTGGGTCCCCTAAAGTGCAATAACGCCATTTAATTTATATAAGATATTCAGTTCTTTTTTGCAGCTTATGAATTGGTAGTAGTGCAGTGTATGATGTTCCACCATATACTCCATATACGATAATAGGTAATATTTATAAATTGTAATAGGTCTTGTTAAATGCCTAGGAATAATATGCCTTAATTTTATTTATATACCACAATATTTGATAAATTTTTACTCAACGGGGATGTTTTTCAAAATTTAAAATTTCATCCAAAATTATACCTACACCTCACCAACAGGGCCTTTTCTGTTGCTTACAAACGCAACCAGAGCCGGAGTTTCAAAATCACTTCGCGAGCATTCCCCAGGGCACTCTTATAGGTCCCATCCTCTTCATATCTATATGTCACATCTCTACCCTGATAAAAGTTATCTAAGCAAATACGCTGACAATTTAATCACATTTCCCAAACTTACCAAAGGCTCCTCTAAAATTGAGACGGCTGCAAGCCACTTTTCCTCGTTTTGTCAAGCTAATGGCTTGAAACTCAACCAGCGGAAATGCCAGCAGATGCTTATCACCCTCTCTAAAACAACTGCCTTTCTACTTCCTGATGATGGAAGATCGATTGAAAATTCTATGCGTCATTGTCGATAATCGTCTCAACTTTCAGAATCATTTGAACTCCTGCATCAAGAAGGCCTCCTCACTTTGCCCTCCTTAGACAATTGAAACCTGTATGTGACCAAGGTGTGCTCTTTTCAGTTTTTCGTTCGTGCATTCTTGCCGTTTTCGACTATTGTTCTCCTGTTTTTGTCGGTCTCGGCCAGACAGTTTTTGTCACTTTCTCCATTCGTCGTCCCAAGAAACATCGCACGATTCACTCGTTTTTCAATCGTGCTTGTATTGCTGCTAATTAAATCTTGACTCTCAACCCTCCAACAGCGATTGATTTCTTTTCCCTGGTACCGAGCTTCAAGAAATCTTTGATGTCGTTGCTCTTTGCTGACCCCTTCTTCAACTTCGCCTACTCTTCCATTTGCTCCTATTTCATCTCCTGTGACTGTCCTCACTGCCGTAAAACTTGACTTGTTTTTATTTTTTATGTTGTGTATGCCTTCAGCGGCTAAATAAAGTCATTCATTATTATTATATACAACGTCCAACGCCTTTTGAATCGAGCGATAAGTATCATTTCTCTTCAACTCTCAGCGCCTAGTTTCTATCACAGGGAACTTCTTTTTGTGAAGAAGCTATTTGGTAATTGCTCCTCTATCCCGAAAAACACACCCTATCTGGACGTCTCAAGCTTTTCTCTTGCCATGTAAGCATAAGATCAAAACAGTTCTTCCCTCACATGACTTTCCTTAAGACTGAAATATCTTTTTATTTCCTTGAAATTGCTCAAGTATACGTTTATCTTACCTATTTAAATGTCTATAGGCTTCCGCAACATTTAGTTTGACACCAGCTATTTGAAGTTTCAGAAAGGATTCCGGTTGTCTATAAAAGTACTTTCACTGTTTTTCAATATTTAAGGACAATTTATTGTAAATGAGCCATTCATTTATTGTGCCTAAATCCCCACCGAATTTCTTTTACTAAACTATACTTATCATTAGATGTCATCTGCAAATACCTTGATGTTCTTAATAAATTTAGTAAATCACCTAAAATAGTGTCCCAAATTAGAGCGCTGTGGTACACCACATGACATCTTTTCAAGTTTAGTTGTCGAATTCATAAATACGTATTGCTTCAAAAGCCATATTGATATAACCTCAACTTCAATTGCGATGCATTGATAAAGTTTAATTTTTAAAAATGGAAAAATTTAATAATAATAATAATAATAATAATCAATGACTTTATTTAGCCGCTGAAGGCATACACAACAAAAAAAAATAAAAACAAGTCAAGTTTTACGGCAGTGAGGACAGTCACAGGAGATGAAATAGGAGCAAATGGAAGAGTAGGCGAATTTGGAGAAGGGCTCAGCAAAGAGGAAAGCCATCAAAGATTTCTTGAAGCTCGGTGGCGGGGAAAAGAAATCAATCGCTGTTGGAGGGTTGCGAGTCAAGATGTAATTAGCAGCAGTACAAGCACGATTGAAAAACGAGTGAAGGGTGCGATGTTTCTTTGTACGACGAATGGAGAAGGTGACAACATCATCAGAGCGAGTGCAGCAGGAATTAGAGAACTTACTGAAATCAAAAGGATCAAGATCCAATTTGCGAGTCAGTAGTCGATTGAACAGAAGGAGATCACAGGCATGGAAGTAGAGTGACAGCGAGAGAGTGGAGAATTTCAGCAGAGCGTCCAAAGAGGAAATCCATTTGAAAGCGCGTTTCTGGAAACGTTCCATAGAGTGGAACAAAGCACGAGAAGGCCACCAACAAGGAGACGCGTAGAGCGTTCGCAATCTTTTAAATCAGTAGACAATTCGAACTAGACACAAAACTTTATGGATGAATATATTTCTTATAATATAACATGTATTTTACTCTTTCAGGTCTAGACTTTTGAAAGAAATAAATTCCCGTGATGCCCAAAAATTTAAAAAAATCCAAAACATCAATCCGCTGATTAAAATTTTGTAGTAGAAAGTGAAAAAGACGATCGTTTGACATACCACCCCGCAATATTCGACCATATTGATGTCGAGATGATCAAGAAAGTTGTACTGAAGACGCATGGCAGTCACGGTCCCTCCGACTTGTATGCAAACAACTGGCGCAAAATACTCACTAATTTTGACAATTCTTCCATCGATCTTTGCAAGACAATTGCGGCCCTTTCCCGTCGACTAGCCACAGAAACAATAGAACCAGAATATCTCTTCCCATACAATGCTTGTAGGCTTATTCCACTCGATAAATGCCCCGGAGTTCGTCCAATAGGTGTAGGGGAAGCTATTCGGCGAATAGTAGGCCGCACCATCGTTGGATGTATCACCAATGATTTGAAAAATATTGGATGAAAGACGCAATTATGCCTAGGGCAAACAGGAGGAATCGAATTTGCAATCCATTCGCTGTCGTCAGCTTTGCCCTCGTGACAAGCACCATCCTTTGCCTTAGAGGATGCAGAAGCTTAAAATCAAATTCTATAGATAATTCTATTTCTTCGGTAAATTCAGAATGTCAAATTTTAAAACCTCATTAACATGTTGGTCATACAATCATTTCAATTTTATGTATAAACATTTAATTACTCATCTGTCAAGTATTCAGATTAGCATTTATGATTGCAAAGGAGGCTAATGAGACTTTCATTGTCAGCAGTTGAAACACCACTGCCTTTTGAGTAATTTATTACTTTACGGTAATCACAGTGCTTTTAGTTATATTTTTGTTGTTTTTATTAGACTCTTGTCATATGAACTTGTAATAAATTTTCCATTATATAAAAATATACGAAACTTTACTTATAATAATTCTGAAAACAGCTCTTAGTTTACTCGGTGGATCAATCACTATTTATTAGAATAGACTATAATGAAGTTCACTATCATGTTAGAGTGGTTTGTAATACAAAATACGTTCTTTATAATTAATACAAAATGTATGTTGAGCAATCAATGTTTCATGTTGTGCCGAGGTTGAGAATAAAAAAGGTTTTAAAAAACCATTTGAGCGCAAAAAATGTATTTCTATATTTCAGCGACGCCAACGTGAAATCTGTCAGAAGACCAGATTGTTTTCAATTGCAACCTCGATGCCAAATTCTATTCAAAATCATTTGTTGATATTGTATTATAATACTCTGCCATCATGGCATCACTGCTATCGGGTATTTATACACTTAAATGATTTTTTACAATCACGGTGATGTAGATCCTACCACCAGAACATCTGTTGTGTAACTGATATGAGGTAACATTCCTGCAAATGTTGCCAAGTATATTATATATGACTATATCTAAGCATATATGCTTGTGGCTCCTAATTTTTAAAAATGGCATACTTTCTATACCACTGAGCATTAAATTTATTATTTTTCAACTATGACTACAAAATTTATGTAGCAATTAAAGTTACTACCAGATTTCGTATTTTCATGTAGTTTATGCTTCATTAGAATTTGAGCTACCTAAATAACTTATTTTTTTAGCGTTATGATATTTGAATAATTGTAGCCTTTGTAAATTTTTCTTTTTTATTACTCTGTTCTCATTTTCAGCACTCTCTTCAACATCAGAAATATGCTAAAAAATCACTCGTATAAAACGCTACCAAAATTCAAACCGTAGTCGCAAATATAATATCTAAGGTCTATGTTCCATGCATTTCAATATATTTACCTATTGTATTGTTTAACAAGTTTTTTGAAAGCCATTTTTTATAGATTTTTTCAGCAATTGATTGGAGACAAACAACTTTCGTTCTAAGTCGACATTTTAAGAACAGAATTGTTTAATTCATAACCTAATCCTATTAATTTGCATTATGATGAGAACTGGTATTCACATTTTTCTTTTTTTCAGTTATGAATATTTTTTGCATTTTCTTGTTTTTAATATGATTATTTTTTTAGCATTTAAATGATGATATATACCAATTATTTATACTGTATTTCATTCTCTTCAATTTTCCACATCTGATAACACTATTCTGCTTTATAAATTACATAAACTTTAGGACTAGATTTCTATTGTATGTTTAATACATTTTGCAATTTCATTTGAACTTTTATCTCTGTTTCTGCAAATATGTCAATGCCTGAGTTTTTTAATATTATTAATGTAATTAATTAATGTTTTTTAATAAATCATGTTATTATATACTTTAGTTAATGGCAGTATTAGTTTTACCCAAAATACAAGACAACCCAATGGGCTGGGGTCCACGTGAAATGCCAGAAAAGTTTAGAGATATGCCATATCAGCCATTTAATAAATCTGATAGGCTTGGGAAGGTGGCTGATTGGACAGGTAGCATTTACGCCGACAAACGTTACGTAAGTCGATATACTTCACAGTTTGGTGGTCAAGCTACTTCCTCTCAATACGCTTACGTTCATGAGTATGACGATGCATTTAAGCTGGTGGATACTATAAAGCAACCACGAAGTATGTATAATCGTGGTGGAAGAACTCGCTATGCTGCAAATCGTGGAGGTACTAGAATGAATGCATATGGAAACAATAAAAATTGGCCTTCTAATAATCCAAATTACAGAGATGCAAATCGAATGGGTTCTGGCTATGGCAACCAGGGTGGAAGAGCAAATAATCAAGTTCGGGGAAGACCACAGTATCCGAAAACAAAGAAAGCTAATAAGTACGAGGTTTTTCTATATCAATTGTTTGTGTTTAGATTAATTTGAGTTTGCCTTTACAACAGTAATTTCTTGTTCTTTGTCTATAATGGTTCTTTAGGTTGTTCAATCGATTTCAAAACTATCAGAGGCCTTCAATGGTGAGTCGTAAAGCGTCAGTAGAAATCAGGAGTGATTGGGATGAAATCGATTACTATGAATTTTCTCGGTTATTGAAATTGAAGCTTCCTGACGTCCCTCCACCCGAAGATCTTAAATGTTGTGGTACCATGGAATACTACGACCGAAAGTATGACAAGCTCTCTGCAAAATCCAGTTCATTCACTGGTAATCTCCAAAAGTATGTTATTTTTTATTTTGCATGTGTTAATATTTGAAGTAATTGACAATGTTGACACATCAGGAAATTTTCATCATTGCTCACTAAATCATATCTTCATTTTAAATAAATCTCTTTTCGATTCTGAACACAATGCACGTATTTCTTTGTAAATATTCTAATATCAGTTAAAACTTTTAGATTAGACTATTCTTTTGATTGTCTCTTCTAATGCTATATTAAAAGTTTTGATTGATTTGGTGTATCTGGCGAACGCCGAACACTATGCTTTTCTAAAACGCAATTCATTCTAAATTAGTAGTTTCTTGAAATTGAAAAACTGGCCTCTTGGATTTTTATTTCAAGATTTGTGTCGTAATATCCAATCATATTATAGGTTCCCAATTCAAGATAATGGGGTCTTTGACCGCAATAATAACTCAAAAGGATTTATTTTACTTTTAGATTAATGGATGTTGAAAAGAAAGTACATACTGTTACTACAGCAGAAGATCCAATAATTAGAGAACTTTCGAAAAAAGGTGGAAATGTGTTTGCTACCGATTCTGTTTTATCAACACTTATGGGATGTGCGCGGTCGATGTATTCCTGGGATATTTTAGTGGCTAAAGTGCAAAACAATCTCTTTTTTGATAAAAGAGGAAGCAGCAATGCCTTTGACTTTCTTACTGTTAATGAAACTGCAACTGAACAGCCTCCAAGTGATGTTGGTGAACCCAACAATTCCAAATCTCTTCGGGAAGAAGCTACATATGTCAATACATGTTTTAGTCAACAAGTTTTGCGTGACGGAGACACTTACGATTTTGAGGTTAGTTTTCTGTTTGCTCATTGGTCATTGTTCAGTGGCCGCGTGCGTGCAACATATTAAGTGCATTCAAGAAAACAACACAATTGTCAAATGATCAATGCAGTCATTATTATTGATGTAGTATATTTTTGGCATGCATCTGATAAAGAATGAGTACACCAACCTCGAATCACATTTTTTTAAAAAAATAATTTTTAATGATCAAACTAATTTTGCAAGTGTACAAAATTGTTTAGAAGCACCAATGAGCTAACTATAGTTTGTATGTACATACTTTATACTGATTTGATTGTTATAAACCTTTTAAATAGTTAATTTTAATATTGACTTATGATCTGAGCTCTAATGTCATCTTTTATTTCAATTATTAATAAAATACGGTTTTTCAAATTTCTTTTGTTTTCTCTTCAAACGATGTTTGAGTGTCATTTCCCGGCTTGTGAAGAAGAAATGGTTGTAATTCCATCATTTTCTGTTTAGTTTGTGAATCCCTTTGCAGAAGACGATGATGATATAGAGTCCGTAGCTTCAGTTGGTTATCGATATCGAAGCTTCAATCTAGGCAACGGTATCAATTTAGTGTGTCGCTGTGAACACGATGCCGTCACTACTTCCCCCTCTGGAAACATCAATTACATCAATGTCAAGTCACTGCTAGAATTCGATCACAAAAACGAATGGAGGCAGAAATTGGACAGTCAGCCTGGTGCTATATTGGCAACAGAATTGAAAAACAATGCTTTTAAAATTGCTAAGTGGTGTATCTGTGCAATTTTGGCTGGATCCGACCTTCTTAAAATTGGGTAAGATTTTACGTTATTTGTATCTTGGACATCATTCTTCATAATGGTTATGAATTTTACAATGTCTTATTGTCCAGTATGCATTTAAGCATAGCCTACCAAAAATTAAATCCAAATATTGTTTGAATATAAAATTATTCTTATTTTCTTACTAATATGCTTTTAACTGATTCATAAAATATTACTTAGCACCGACACTGATTAGTTCATCAACATTTTAACAATTTTTCTACACAATTATCTCTAGTCTCCACACGGTCTCTTTTGAGTGGTTTTGTTTAAAGGCATTTCCACAATTCAGCGTGTTTACTTCTAGATTAAAAATGGGTTCCATGTCACCAAATTACTGTTTCACACTCAAAAGCCACTACAGCAAGTGAGAACCTGCTCAAAATATATTCACTCATATTTTTTATTGATGTCTTGGAACACAAAAAGTTGTTTTCTTTTCTGTTAACAATACGTCTCGGCTATAAAAGACAGAGAATTTGGAATGCTCTTTTCAGAATTTAATTAATTAAATGTATTCCATCAAGAATTGTCATTTGATTAACAATGTGTTTTAACAAGAACGATTCGTGCATGTTTTTAACAACGTTTTCAAATTCTCATTGTTTAAGAACTTCCACAACATATAGGAGAACTATCTCCTTTACAATATGGCCAATCATATACTTCAAAACCCATGCGGCTTTGGAAATGTATTTTTGTTTGATCTTTATACGTTGATGCCAAAACAGCGATTATTTTACAATAACGCAAATCTATGTCGCAGTTTCACCAAAATGGAATATATATGGAAATTATAGGTGCAGCATCAACTATAGAAATAACATGCTGTTTACGTAATTTTGAATTTACTTGATTAGGTTTTTACTATACATAAATATTATTGAGTATCTACAGTCTAAAATCAGTCAACATATTCAATAGAAAATGAACTTTTTCCAACACTATATAATTTAAATTGATTTTTTGCATACGTTACATACTGCTGCTGCTGGAAGTTAGCTTTGTGAGGTTGTAGCTATCTTCCTAATCAAATGTAACTTTCCAAATCTAGTTTACGGTATTTTACAACTTTGTGTTTTAGAAATTTATCACTGCGACCTTAATTCCAAAAAATTGTTGTGCAATATTCCGAATCGAAGTTGTTAATCTACAAGTATTATTGTGGTGATTGAGTTGATTAAATTTCAATATATTTTGTAGTTTATAAAAGCGGGCCAAACAAGTGGCTTTGAATGATTTTCCAATGCTCAACATTGTCAATTTTAATGGATCCGATGCCCCTATAATGAATACACCGGTTACCAGTAGTCTGAAAACCAAGAAAATTAATTGGAGGTGTTAGGATCATTGCAACTGCTGACGTTGTTTTGATGAATGACAACTTTTAAATCGCTTAGTATGCATCACGAAAATTTGAAACTATGATAATATGCTTGTTTATTTTTATTCATACATTTGTAGCGGTTACAACTTCTGATCGTTGTTTTGAATCACCCTGAATATTAACCATGTTAAAATTCAAGAAAGATTTCTTCATGTTATTATTTAGATTTATTTCACGTATTAACCCTCGAGATTCAAAGCATCATGAAATTCTCAAAGTTCAACAGTTCAATCCGCACGAACTAGCCCAACAAATCAACTTAAACATCGACAACTGCTGGGGAACACTTCGCGCCCTCATTGATGTCTTCTTCGCTCAACCTAATGGCAAATATCTCATTCTCAAGGATCCCAACAAACCCATGCTTCGTCTCTACAGTCTTCCCGATGACGCTTTCTCGACTACAGAGGATGAAGATGATGACGAAATTAAAGAAGAAACCGCTGAGGATGGCTATTCATTAAAATAAATTAATTTATGTAGTTTAATGTTTTATTTCTGGAAATCTAGAAAATGTTCAGATTTTAATAAATAATTCACATTGGAGATTCCCATAACCCCATAGAACTCTTTTATCCCTTTAGACTTGTCATGCAAAGATTAGAATCAAAACAAGTTAGTTATGGCATTTAACTTATTCAGAAAAAGTAAATGTTATTTTTACAATAAAGATTAAATGAGGCAATTACGCTTGGAATGGTCAATTATTCAAATATTTTAGTAAGACTTCACAAATACAAAATGCTATACATAGTTTCAGTTTATTTCGAAATTTCAAATTCAATCGACTATATGTTGGACATCAACTGCGCCTTAATATATCCCTATTTTATTCATTGATTTATGAAGTTCTTGATTATTGTCATCAATACTATGGCAGTGTAACCAGGTGCGTACTTAGCAATTTATATTACTTATTTTTCTAGTGATGTGTATATTAACAATCATGGTTCAGTAATGTAATACATATAATATAAAATATGAAAATTTTATAACCATATTTGTTTAACATATAAAATACACTAAATGTAACAAGAATATAATTATAAAATGTAATCAGAATTAATTTAAAAATTCACAGAGTAACAAGTTTCTAAGTAATGAATATTATGTACAACATGTATTACGAATAGAAAAGTTAGTCAATTACACAGTCCACTCAGTCAATTTAGGCACAGAAATAAATTCAAATAGAGGTGTAACTTTAATTACAAAAGGGGCAGGTCATCTAAAAAGGGGGGTCGTTCGCACCCAACGACCGCCCCTCCCCTAGGTACGCGCCTGGTATCAGACATTTGATAATAGGTTTTTAGTAGGTAAAAGGTACGTTTGAATTACAATTAGTCACTAAATTGGTTTATTTCAATATTGTAACTTTCTTTTTAAAACAAATACTAAGTAACTACATTTAATAGGGCTATTATAATTAAATATCCAATGACTGTTTAAGTTTAATTGTTACTAATATTACCTTTTTCTTGTAGTTGCTTGTTCCTAAGTAATGCATTAATAATTATCCAATTTGACTTTTGAGTTTTCATTTTTTCAAATTTTGATTTAAAATATTTAATTTGCATGTTGCATAAGTTACGTTCCTAATTATAGTCATCAAAATTCTCAGATGATTTTTCATTATTACACAACTTATGATTTTGCTTAATCAAAGTTAAGCAATATGTATCAATCTAAAATGTACTCTTAATTGTTGTCCAAATTGTGTTTTTATTTATTAAAATTTTTTTGGAAACTCGTATGGTTGCAATAATTTTGCGGACCAATCTCAGTTCTATCAATTATAAGTAAAATATTTGAAAGAATTTTATATAACCAAATTAATAAATATTTCGAAAAATATCAAATAATAAGATGATGGATTTAGAAAGATTATGTCCACGAATAATGCATTAATTTTTGTTTTAGACGATTGGAGAAATCATATAGATAAAGGAGAGTGTTTATATCTTATCATTAGATCTATCTAAATATTGGTGGGAACTGATATGGTTTGAAAATCTTTACATCACAAAAGATAGCTATGATATAGAATAAATATGAAAACAAAAAAGAAATAATTGGTTTAGATGAAAATGGAAATTTTATAGAGAATAAGCAGAGATGATAATGTAACACAGCAGTTATCCGATCTCTCCCTGACAACACATCCTACAAAGATAAGTTCTGTGCAGTACGGGAGTCACACATCAAATCCAACATTGGATCTGAGCAGTACGGGACTCACACAGCAATTATCCGATCTCTCTCTGATAACACATCTTACAAAGCTAAGTACTTCTGAACCAAATATTAATAACAATTTTTTGACCTTCATAAAACACCGTGTGCCCACCTTAAATAGAGTACCAAAAGGTTCTCGGAAATGCCTGGCTGAACTTTTCATAAAATGCCTAAACGATATTTTGAAAACACCCGACTCTGAGGAACATTGGCAAAAGTTAATGTCTTTATCTAAGAAGGTACTGAAATTACCCGAGCGTTCCGGAAAAAATAAAGCAAATTTAACTAATATTTTGAATAAAAGAATAAAGAATTTCACCTTCTCTCTGGATGTTAATGAAACTTTAAACAAACATAAGCCAAAGAAATCAAAAAATATTTCGCAAAATCGACTGATTTCAAACAAAATTGAAAGTGGTGATATTAAAGGGGCTGTTCGTATTATTAGTAGTGATGATTCTGTTGCTGAGTGTAACATGGATGTTTACAACAAGCTCCTCAGTAAGCACCCTCAAAAAAATTCAGTTAGGGTTTTTAAAAATTTAGAAACTTCTGCAGAAATAAATTTTGGGGCTGTTAAAAATTATATTAACTCTTTTCCTCCTGGTTCTGCAGGTGGCCCTGACGGCTTGAAGCCCCAAATTTTGAAAGATCTTATCCACGAAAAAAATGGCGAAATAGCATCAATTTTGATACAAAAACTAACTGATTTTGTAAATATCATTCTTCATGGTAATGTGCCTGTTTGAGTGCGACCAGTGTTTTTTGGGGCGAATTTAACTGCTTTGAATAAAAAGGACGGAGGAGTTCAACCTATTGCCGTGGGAAACACTTTCAGACGCCTAGCGTCTAAATGTGCTGGCTTTTTAGTAAAAAATGAACGTATTGCAAGCTACAAGAATGTGAAACTTGGATATGGAGTGCCAAAAGGATGTGAATCAGCCGCCCATGCAGTTCGGAATTACATAAACTCAATTGATGACGATAATTTTGTGCTTTTCAAAGTTTATTTCAAAAATGCTTTTAATTGTATTGACCGTGAAAAATTGCTGCTAACCATTTACGAAAAGTATCCTGCTATTTTTAATTATACTAACAACGCTTATGGACAAAACTCATACCTGTTTTTCGGTGATCAAATAATTTTATCTAGTGTAGGAGCTCAGCAAGGAGATCCTGAAGGTCCTCCTCTTTTTTCGGATATAATAAATCCTATTATACAAAATTTTTCTTGTGATTTAAACGTTTGGTACCTTGATGACGGCAACTTTGCAGACAATTATCAGAAAGTCATTGCTACGTACAGTTATCTCAAAACGGAAGCGGAAAAAATTGGTCTATCTGTTAACCCTAGCAAGTGTGAAATTGTCTTTTTAGGTTCACCTGTTAATGGGAAAAAGAAAAAAATCATGCAAGAATTCTACGAAGTATGCCCTGGCGTAAGTGAAACCGAAATAAAGGACTTAGTTATCCTTGGGGCACCAATTGGAGATAAGGCTGTTGAGAATTGTTTATCAGAGAAACTTAATACTTTCTCTAATATGGCTAAAAATTTGGAAAAAATTGACACACATTATGCTTTTTTTCTTTTAAAAAATTGTTTACATGTGCCTAAGATGAACTATTTTTTGAGGACTGCTCCTTGTTTTCTTAAAAAGGAAATTTTAATTAAATTTGATCAATGTCTAATTGAATGTTTGAAAAAGACATGCAACATTGGGTTAAATTCTCTCGCCTCCATGCAAATACAGCTACCCGTACGTCTTAGTGGAATGGGTATCCCCTCCGTTGTAAATATTGCCCCTTCAGCTTATTTAGCGTCTGTGACTGGATCTTTCAAACTAATAAGCAATATATTGCATGGAAAGACATTTCCCGACATTTATTCTAATTCAGCCCTCTGTGCATGGCAAAACCAAGTGTCCTCCACTGTTTTACCCTGTGGCTCACCTTTTCAAAAGGATTGGCTGGAACCGGTACATGAAAAAATTTTCAGTGACATCATTTCCGGATGCAACGAATATAATAAAAAAAGATTAACCGCCTTTAAAGGCAAATTTCAAGGTTCCTGGTTGAATGCACTGCCATCAAAATCTCTGGGTTTAAAATGTACTGACGCTCAATTTAGAATTAGTTTTGCTCTACGTACGGGATCTAAAATTTGTGAAAACCATATTTGTTCATGTGAAACACCTGTTGATGAATTAGGTACCCATGGTTTATCTTGCAAGAAGAGTGCTGGCAGGTTTAGCCGACATAGTCACCTAAATGATTTTTTTAAACGCACAATAGGTACTGCCGGTTACAATTCTGTTTTAGAGCCACCAGGTTTATGTCGAAGCGATGGGAAACGACCAGACGGAATGACCTTAATACCCTGGTCTCGCGGACAATCTCTCGTGTGGGACGTCACCGTTGTGGATTCACTGGCGCCTAGTCGCATTTGTCGGGACGTTAATCATATCAAAGAGGCCGAGGAACGCAAAGCTGCAAAGTATACCGAAATATCCAATAGCGGCTACTTGTTCCAACCCCTTGCTTTCGATACTCAAGGAAATTGCGGATCTTCGACGAAAAGTTTTTTGAAAGATCTAGGAGACAAACTTGTAAATATATCTGGCGATAAACGAGCAAAAGAATTTCTGTATCAATCAATAACATCGATAATTATTCAACATAATGCCGCTTGTGTACTAGGGACTTTAGATAAACAAGAACGCATGGACGAAATCTTTACTTTGTTGTAATTTCTAAACAGGTTTATGTCGAAGGTGTTCTCATTGCGACTTTTTCAGGTTGTGCTAATCGACATTTGATCGCGGATAACATTCAGTGGTTTTCTGATGAGAAAAGAAGTATAGAAGACATATTTGGCTAAAAAGGGGTTGCATATGTCGGTAGTTATTGTAGTAAATGATTGCCAATCACATTCGTTTCTAGCCTGAAGATGCTGTGATTTTAAATCAAGTTTAAGATCGTTTTAATGTTGGCATTGTGGAATTAACTGATGAATTGGAAGTTGCCTCATATATTCCTGTAGAAAACAAAGCTTCTTGATATTGGTTTTAACATGCGCTTTTTTGAAACTCATTTGTTCATTATTTGATGTTTGTTATTAAACGTTGATTAATAAATATTTTATAAGTGTGTTGAAAAAAAAAATTACCAAAGAATTCAATCAATTCCAACAACCAAACTTAGTCATTGAAACAAAAAATCTTGTTAAAATCTTAAGTGCTTAGCACTTTATTTGTATAGTGATTTTACATACAGAGGATTTTAAAAATAAAATATTATTATTATTATTATTAATTTTAAGTTATTTTCTTAATTTAATGAAGTGATACCAAAATATGACTTATGACATTTCAAAGACAAATATTACTCAAAAAATCAGAAATATGACTTTCCATGACTTTATGACTTCCTATTTAACTGCACTCCATATTTGAAAACCATCTTTAAGCAGACTGCAAAAAAGACCAACAGATAAAAATATGACTTTGCTACTTTTGGTTGCTCTAATTATTAATGAAGAACAATCTCTTTTCTTAATTAATATTGATCTCTTGCAAATGAATATAAACTAATATTAAATGTACTACGTCCTGATATGTCAGAAAAACTTGTATTTTTGCATGAAACTTTTATATCATGGAAAAATATTGCTTTTTCTTCGAAAATTGCATTTTAAATCAAATTTTGTCTCAGAATATGTTATCAGGTAACATCAGGTAAGCATTTAAATTTTACTGGATACCGGATATCCGGTACATCTCTAGTTAATAGTGCAGCTATTTGGGGGGAATTTGACAAATCTTTACGGGATGCTACTTCATGCATCATTGGGTCAACACTTCCTGACATTTCATGGAATCAAGCATCTCTCCCTATCAAAATGGGAGGCTTTGGTGTACGTCGTGCCTGTGACCAGCATCGTTGTGCATATTTGGGTTCTGTTTTAAAGCTCAACATTTGGTTGAACAGCCCATCAATGCAAATATTACCAATTCTGTGGATTTCAGTAATTATTTCTCTCTTTTCTTTTCCAAAATTGGGTCAGAAGAATTACTTCCGGACTGCACCCAGAAAGCTTTTCAATACAATTTTGACAAAGTTCGACATGACGAATTTTTTAGTCAAGCAATTGGAGTTCGTGACCAAGCTTGATGACTGATGTGCCAAATGTGGCACACGTAGATTTGATAATGCGTTTATGTTAGTAACCATAACTTTAAAACAAAAAATTAAAAAATTTTTTATTCTACGGATTTCAGTAGTTTTAATGAAGTAAACTTTATAGTTATTGAAGAATATTTCCTTGGATGTTACATATGTTAAAATGTATTATGCGGGATATCACCAAAGCCTTAAATCAAGTAGCACCATTGCGAACCAAATATATTAGCACAGAAGTCAGAACAGTGATTTATATCAACATCGCGATTCCTGCTTAATTTAAGAATTGGTAATTAATAAAAATATAATGTTTGACTGCGCAATCGATTTCTCTAAATCATAATTGGACAAATTATGAAAAGCTAAGAAATTAATCAAATCTAAGGTAAACGGTTATTTCAAAGAATTGAAGAAATGTAAACAAAATTGAATTTTTTTAATAAAACATTGGCAAAAGTAAGGGGCTAAGTATACAGGCCTTGACAAAAATAAATATGATAATAGGACGTATAAAAATGATAATTTTGAAAATATGGGCAAATTCAATTTTAAATTATAAGAAACTATAAACTCTATCCCAACAATAAACTGATATTAGAAATTCACGGTTTCATTTCAACTTAGTTTCCTATTACAATCTTATAACTGTAATGAGTAAGCTAGATAATTATGAATTTTGTGGCTAATAAAAACATTTTCGCATTTTTAATAATAATAATAATAATAATAATAATAATAATAATAATAATAATAATAGGGGGTAGGTAAAGGGAAGACAATAGAAACTGCAAGAGAAGAGCTAAAGCAGAGATTAGTTGCAGAAGCTGAGAAACTAAGAAAATATAGGGCAAGAGCAAAGCAAGCAAGAGACAACATGAAGTTTGAGACTCAAGAAGGAAGATTCTACAAAGAACTAGATGCAGGAGAAAAGGCTACAGCTAGAGCAGGCGAAGATGCAGTAAGGTTCTGGGAGAATATATGGGGAAGTGCGGGACCAGAGATAGAGAGTGTGCAGATGCAGAAGGAAGTCAGGCAAGAAGAAGAAGTAATCACAACTGCAAAGCTGAAGGAGGCTCTAAAGAAGATGAAGAATTGGAAGGCGCCAGGCAGAGATGAGGTACATGGGTATTGGCTGAAGAAGTTCACAAGTGTTCATGAGAGACTAGCAGCAGCATTGGAGGAGTGTGTGGTGAGTGGGTGTCCAGAGTGGATGGTAGTGGGGAAGACATTTCTGATACAGAAGGACCCAAAGAAAGGTAGTGAGGCAAGCAACTTCAGGCCAATAACATGTCTGCCAACAACGTGGAAATTGCTAACTTCAGTGATTTCAAGTAGGCTGGCATGTTACTTAGAACAGAATAGGTTGATACCAGAGGAGCAGAAGGGATGTAGGACAAAGACGAGAGGATGCAAAGACCAGTTGTTGATAGACCAGGCAGTGGTGGAGAATTGTAGAAGAAGGAAGACAAACTTAGCAATGGCATGGATAGACTACAGGAAGGCATATGACAGCATATCACATAAGTGGGTATTGAAGGCGTTAGAGGCAAATGGAATTTCGCAGAAATGGGTTGAGTTTCTAGGAAGAGAAATGGGAAAGTGGCAGACTGAGATAGACGGGCACAGGCTGAGGTTTAGGCGAGGCATATTCCAGGGAGACAGCTTAGCACCACTACTGTTTGTAGTTAGCTTAATCCCTATCACAGAAAAGTTAAAGGAGACAGGCATAGGGTATAAGATGGAGAAGAATGGTAGAGAAGTAAGTCACCTGTGGTACATGGATCACCTGAAGATGTACGCTAGTTCAAGGAAGATGTTGCAGAAGCAAGTGGAGACATTGGAGAAGGCAAGCAGAGATTCAGGGTTGGAGTTTGGATTAGGAAAGTGTGCAGCAGTGACAATGACCAGAGGCAAGTGTGTGGATGGGGAGGGCTTGAGGACAAGCAGTGGGGACAAGATTGAGGAAGTCAAGGAGGGGTACAAGTACTTAGGAGTAATAGAGAAGGACAGAACAGATCACATGGAAATGAAGATGAGGCTAAGGAAAGAGTACAAGAGGAGAGTAAGGAAGGTACTACAGAAGTCAGCATTGAATGGGCAGAACAGCATAAAGGCAATTAATACGTGGGCAATACCAGTGTTGAGATATTCGGCAGGAATAGTTAGGTGGAATAAGAATGAACTGAGGGAATTAGACAGGGAGACAAGGAAGATACTAGCAGCAGAGAGAGCATTCAACCTCAATGGAGATGTAGATAGGCTGTACATGACAAGGCATAAGGGAGGTAAAGGGCTGCTAAGTGTGGAGGAGACTGTAGAAGCAGAAGCACTAGGGCTAAAGGAATATGTAGAAGAGCAACCTGAGGGGTCCCTACTAGAGGTCACTAAGGAGTTGAAGAAGATAAGAACTGAGAGTGAAGGAAAGAAGATATACCAGAGTAGGATGGAATCAGAGAGGCAAACAAGGTATAGGCAGAAGGCAATGCATGGAGAATACTGGAGGAACACAGAAAAGTGTGATAGAGAAGAGAGCAACAAGTGGTTAAAGAAGGCAGGACTGAAGAGAGAAACAGAAGCACTAATAATGGCAGCACAGGAGCAAGCAATAAGAACAAACTGGGTGAAGAAGCATATAGACAGAAGAGTAGAAGTAAGTGATAAGTGTAGGCTGTGTAAGAAAGAGGCGGAGACAGTAGATCATCTGATAGCAGGGTGTGAGAAGTTGGCACAGAATGAGTATAAGTTCAGGCATGACAAGGTGGGAAGAATGGTACACTGGAGTTTGAGCAGGCAGCATGGGTTAGAAGCAGGAGACAAGTGGTATGAGCACAAGCCACAGGGCGTCATAGAAAATGAGAAGGTTAAGATACTGTGGGACTTCAACATACAGACGAGCAAAGTGATAGAAGCACGGAGGCCAGACATAGTAGTGGTAGACAAAGAGAAAAGATTAGGAACAGTGATAGACATAGCAGTACCAAAGAACAGAAATGTAGAAAGCAAGGAGAAAGAGAAGATAGACTATTACAGAGAGTTAGCAGAGGAAATAGAAAGGCTGTGGAAGTTAAAGAAAGTTGAAGTAGTCCCGGTAGTTGTAGGAGCACTAGGAGCAGTGAGTAAGAAGCATAAGAGATACTTGGAGGAGTTGGGAGTACCAAAGTGGGGAGGAGCAGTAGCACAGAAGGCAGCATCGTTAGGAACAGCTAGAGTCCTGAGGAAAGCTCTCAGACTCCCTGGGAACTGGTGAGTTCCCCGAGCTGAGAGAGATACCAGCATGAAGCTGTGCGAAGTAAGAATAATAATAATTAATATAATATTTATTTTGCACTTACATCCTTGGATTGAATAATAGTGCATTCAACTAAAATTTACAAACTACATATTATTGATATAGATAATCCTGTCTCTTCTCTTCTTCTTCAATTTTATTTTGAATAATATTTTTCATATCTTTTGATGATTTCAGAGAATATGAAGCTGTCCTTTAGTCTATTACTTTTTTAGACTAAATCCCATTCATGTTTATTTCTTAGCTCATATTTTGTGAAAGACGATTGTTCTGGGATCAACGTATTCAATGGGTGAGTTGGTTTTTGCATTTGTTGCCATAATCTATTACATAACATTTGCCGTCTATCATATATAATGAAACACAATTTGCTGCTATCATTGCTTCAGCATATTCATAATCTCTAAACACTATTTTCAGAGCTCTTTTTTGAATTGCTTCTAATTGCTTTCTTTGTTCTTGTGTAATGCTGTTATGCCATAATGGGGCAGCATATTCTATTGATGACCTTATAAGGGCTTTATATATGATGATTATATCTTTATTTGGAACATTGCTTCTCTTTAATTGACGTAGATAGTGAAGTTTTTTTGGCATCCTTTTTTGTTATGTAATCTATATGGCTGTCCCATTTTAGGTGATCTTGTATTTATATGCCTAACAGTTTTGCACATTTAGTTCTCTTGACTGGGCCGCTTGGTAGTAATATTTCTGGAGGATATTCAGAACGATGAAGAAAAGAAATTGTTAATTCTTTAGTTTTTTAACGATGATTTCTGCAAAGTTTTTGTCACAACAGTTATATACCATTTGTACAACATTATCTGAATCTAAGGATTCTGCTTTATTAACTTTAATAAGAACATGCAGATATATTTCGACTTACAAAGTCATCGTCAGTTTTACAAATTATTCCCTCTAAATTTACTAGATTTTACAATAATAATTATAATTTCCTAAACTTTAAAAAGTGGCAAATTTAATTTATAAATATAGTCTTCTTTTGTGCTTAAACTTGGTTGCAAGGATTTTATAAAAATACTCTCAATAATCTTTCAATTACTTGATCTTGACGTCTGATGTAATATTTTTGTTTCAAAATTTAGTCCGCATTTATTTAGATGATTAGATATATTAGAACTGGTTTCATGTTCTTTAATTCTTCTTGATAGTTGCCTACTAGAAAAACCAATATAATCTTCACCACAGGTGCATTTGATTTGATAAATTATATTTGATTTATTGGTTTCTTCAGTTGTAGATTTTAATTGAAATTTTGTTCTTAG
>CABFPE010000146.1:1126622-1144583 GCA_900660155.1 Hofstenia miamia | reverse complement strand
CTACTACTACTACTTATTAAACTGTAGATAAGTATACAATAATATAGAATAACATACATATAAAAGCCATTATTAATATTTACAAAAATTAAATGATTTTTTGCAGTTACTGCATAAACATAAAAAGAATCGTTTACATCCATTACTTTCATATGAATTTTCTAAAAATTCATAAAGAATATCGTACATTTTCTTTTTGCTAATTTTTGGATTTCCAAAGAAATCAAAATTGTATTTCTGAATTAAATAATTCCCAATGCAGCAAATTCTATTAAAGTACCAATGATCACTAGTATTTTTCTTCGTTTTCTTTATAACAAATAGTAGACTTTTAGTTTTTCGATTGTTTTTGAATTCAAATGTTCACTAAACATATTAGGAGACTTTAGCAAACTACTTCAATTATTATGAAAAATTTTCATAATTTGAAAGAATTATACACTATTTATAATTTAAAATTTGTAAAACTTAGTCTTCACCAGAAGAATGACATTAATTAATAAATTTTTATGTTGTTCCTAAACTTTATAATCTCTAATCTCTAATCCTGGAATCTTTCAGTGACCACGCACTCTTTGCTTATATTTCTAAATATAGAACACATTTATGCTAAAGATTTCAAACACTAAGCTATTCAGGTAAAACCATGGAACATTTGCTTAAAAATGTTCCGTTCGGTTTTATTTATACTTTAAACTTCTGCACCGATCAGTGAAGAAGTGTACGGACGATATACGTATACCAATAAAATGGCATACAGTGCATACGTATAGTATACATGTATAGTATATCTGCATTATACGCATCGGTTTGCGGCACCAGATTTAATAATGATAACAAGGCACTAGTGGGCAGCAGCCAGCAATATCATAATCAGGTGCCTGATTAGGCATGTGCTTTCTTATAAATAACAGGACCATATCAGCACAGGATTTTTCTCATTTGTTGAAAGTTTTGTCATTTTGGGTTTTTGACGGAGGAGTACAAATGTGTTTAACTTAAGGCTTATCTTAGCCAAAAAAAGTATACATAGGTATACACGCATCCAAGCAATATTGGTATACATCAAGTATAGGTATAGTATACGTATAAAAATGGCATACATATACGTATATCCTCTCAACCTACAGTCAAGTATTAAACTAAGTACAATACTTTGTTATAAGAAAACTGCAACACAAATGCTATAATGCAATTATTTATTATGTCATGAATACAATCAAAGAAGGAAATATTCTAATATTTTTACAATCTACATAGTAAAATCAACAATTGGGTTCCTTCTAAACGAAAATACCATGCATTCAAATAGCACTATAATTTACAAGAATATAATAAACCAAGGGAAAATTCCAGGTTAACAAATTTAAGCACGACATCTATTGTGCATTCCAATTCACATGTAGAATTAAATTTAAACTGAAATTGTCATTTTCTTGAATTACGCATGGAGAAGATTTTCAACCATGCAGCTAGTTGTAGTTGGATGGGCTTCAGCAGGACTACATAGATAATAGGGTTGATTACGCTGATGCACACATATAACGTTTCAGAAACTCTAATGATGTACCTTTGGAAATCAGATAGATCATAGTAAGATTCCTCTCTAAATGTGTTTATTTAAGATATGGTACGTTTATGTGTTAAATTAGCACCCAAATAACATACAGACAATCGATGCAGCTTTGCATTGCAGAAGAGATCAAATGTGAACATTTTGTGTCCAATTCAGAATATGCATAAGATTTAACAGAGATATATATAGTAATAATTTAATTAAATGGCTATCTATAAAAAATTGAAGCATTATTGTTAAGTTGCTCCCACATGAAGCGACATCAAACGACTTTTCGTAAGAAGTCAATTAGTTAAAAATATTATTTAGATTACAATATAAAACATATTTACTATGGCTTCAAGAAAGAATATTTAAATACATTTCATTGAAATATTTCTTCCTACTTATAAAGATAAAGCTTATTAGTTTATAGTGTCTCTCTGTTTTTCGAACAAGTTGAGAATTAGCTGCATTATCAGTAGCAGGGTAGGGCCTTAATCCAGATGCTAAGCATTTTAGCTTGCTTAACCTGATTTACAAATTTATTAAATGGATATATATATATATATATAATTGTATCTTACATATTTGGGTTTGAAATTTTATCCGTCCAATAGTGTCCAAGACCGGTTGTACTTGAGACAATGATGCAATCATCACACTTAGAATTCCTGAAATCCTCACCCATCCATAAAAGGTAAAGGGAGTGATAGATCCTCATGCTCTTCTGAAAGCTAAATGGAATGCAGAAGATGATATAAACAAGAGTGCCAAGTAAACACACAAGTGTAATACGTTTTTGTGCCGCTTGGAGGTTTTTACTAGCATTTGAAGATGACAAAAAGATGTAAAGATATATTACTGTTTGCAGTAATGTTGGAACAACTACAGTAATTAGAAGTTCAATTAAACTGTTAGAGAGAACCTTATATAGATTGAGATAAATGGGAATTCCAAAACGGGTGTGTTTATAGAAATAATTTTGGAAAATGCCAAAGTTGCAGTTCATATTTAGATCAAAAATCACCCAACGAGCGTTGAAATTGATAAAGTCCCAATTTGCGGTGTAGGCAAACAACCCACTAAATAAAATTGTCAGTACAATAAATATAATTGCCACAGATATTCTGTTTCTATTAGAAAGGATACTTTTGGCAGAGCGTGGTAACTTTATGTATATCAATCGTTCAACAGCTAAAGCTACTAATATTAGAGGTGAAAAGAACTGATTTAAGCCCCTAAAAAAGTTTAGAATTTGGCAGAGATAAAGAAAGTCTGGAGGTTTGTAGAAAACGCCATGAGTAGTGTATGTAAGAGTTTCTCCAAAAAATCATCTTGGGAAAAAGGTCTCAACAAACAAAAATGTGATTCTAACAGAGAGATTTATTGTGTCGATAAAAGAATTGATAAGGAGAAATAGATAGTTCAGATTTTGTTTTTTGACTACATTAATATAGAAAATTAAGAGGGTTAGGAAGTTCAAAGGAAGCCCAATGAAAGACGCTGCAGCCAATACAACTTTATTGGTGATCATCATTGCACTAAAGCTTCTTCTTGTCATAGATTGATATTTGTAGCGACTATTTGCGTATAGTGATTTCCATTGATCATTTTTGCAGGGATATAAACCATACCTTTTAGTTTGGTATACCACTTCCTTGTAGAATTGGTAATCGTTCTAAATTTAGAGTCACACACAATTGTGTATTATACAAATAACTCTTAAAGAATATATCATTTATCTAAGGGCTTGAGAGTTTGTACAATTTTGTGGTTTCGATTCTATAAAAACCATTTTGAAAAGTGCTGTTACAAAACGTTCTAAGCCAATCAACAATGATTTAAAAGAAATCCTCAATCCATTTAAAGAATCCACTTAACAAAATTAAAACAAAGATGTCAGAAAGTTGTTTTGCAAGAATTAAAAAATATAGTAGCTTCTGGAATTAGCTTCAACTGTATTTTAGTTATATATAAATCAAGTTTGAAATAAAAAAAGAACAAATAATATACACGTAGAGTTGAAATGTCAAAATTCAAACTTTGATTTTACAATTTCGAATTCTTTCAACTACTGTTCAGAGTTAAAAATAGGTTTAGAATCAGACCTGGTCCAACCCAGACCCAATTGACGTAAGCACCATAAAAACTATAAACATTGAAAGTTAACTAAAACAATGAATCCCAATTTAGTTTTTTTTTAATTAACCCCAGAAAGACTGAAATTTGAATATACCTTCAACGCCTGAATAGGTCAATTGACCTATCTCTATAAATATTTAAGATTTACAATGCATATACTTCAAGGACTAACATTAATTGTAGATTTCTATTACCAATGCTTTTGCGTAATCATGTTAAGTGTTTCTATAGCAATTCTTAATATATATTGCGGGAAATTAATATGTTCAATTTTACGCATATGATGAGATAGTCTTAGTTTGAAATAATGTTAACTTAATATACAGTCTTGTTTAGAAAAATAGCGCATGAAACAAAAATTTATTTGAAACGGAATATTTCAAAAACAAATGAATTTATCGATAGAATAGTTTGCCTGAATGTTAAAAGAGTCTCTTTAGTACTTGATGGGGTATCCGTTGTTCGCGACTACCATCGCCATTCGTCTGGGCATCGATTGAAACAAATTTTGGAGACATGCGTCAGGTATCTTGTAAAATTCTTCTTCGACAATTCGCCATAAATTTCGAATAGTGACGTCTGATATTTTATCCACTCTGTTTTTCGTTCCACCCATCCGTTCTCTATTAGGTTGATATCAGGAGCTCCTGTAGGCCAGTCTGGGAGAAGGGCTACGCCCTTTTCTTCCATGAATGCTTTAACCTCCCTCGAACCATGACCAGGGGCGTTGTCTTGCTGCAGCAACTGATCGTCTTCCATTATTGGCATAATATGTTGTTGCAATATGTCAATATATTGCTTATTGTCCATTGTTCCGTCGACTTTGACCTGTTGCCCAAATTGCTCCAAATACCATATTTGAATGCTGACGTCCCGTTACTAAACGACATAAATATTGGGGTTTATAGTGCTCAGCGGCTCCTCTTGGGCGTCTAACAAACTCCATGCGTCCTGATTTAACTTGAATACGACTCTCATCGGTGAACACAACTTTACTCCAATCTGAGACGGTGTTCTTTAATTTTTGTTTGCACCACGCTAGACGGGCCAAAACGTGATTTTTGTTGAGAAGTGGCTTTCGGGCTCCATGTCTTCCATAGAGTCCATATTTCAGCAAAATGCGGCGTACGCTAGAGGCATGGTACTTGTGGCCATCTGTCCAGTCATGTTTTAGCTCTTTTGATGTGAGTTTTGGGCAAAGATGTGAGAGTCAGCATAAATTTCGACGTGATTTTTCGGTCGACTTTGATGGTCTGCCAGTTGGTTTCTTGCGATCGATGCGACCCAGTTTTTGGTATGTCGTAACTACTCGGTAAACAACATGACGTGAAACGGATAATAAGTTTGAAATTTCTTTCTGCGATAAATTTTCGCGATGTTTCCGAATGATCAATTTTCGACTGACCTGTTTGATCAACAAGCAAGACTGATCTGCATGCTAAATATTTGCAAACAATTTTTTTCATGTTACTTAATTAATTAGTGGAAAATTGATTGAATTTGTTGCACCGTCTTTTTGCATCTATGCGCTATTATTTCAAACAAGACTGTATTTATATGTATAATAATGTAGTATATTTTAGAAATAACTGAATGTTTAGCTGAGTTTTAGGAGAAAAATTATTGAATTGTAATGTCCTTAATGTGACTATTTTAAGATGCTGGTTTTGCAGTGAGAACTGATAATATTTTCACCTACAAAAATGTGTGATAAACTGTCGAAAGGAAAAATTGTAGAATCTGCTTATCTATTCAAAGAGAAATCCCCGATTGACTAAGGAATAATAAAAATTTCAAATTTTTTATTGTAAGTTTGTGTTCACCAATGATTTGTTAATATTATCCAAGTAAAAAGAGTTCTTCTGTTGCCATCACTGCATTTTAGGCCAGAAATGATTGAAGGTGATTCAAAAAAGTCCTCTAGCAATATTTTATTATAATTGCACGAAAAATGTGGATACTGCTAATAAAATATTAAACTGATTNTTAATATACAGTCTTGTTTAGAAAAATAGCGCATGAAACAAAAATTTATTTGAAACGGAATATTTCAAAAACAAATGAATTTATCGATAGAATAGTTTGCCTGAATGTTAAAAGAGTCTCTTTAGTACTTGATGGGGTATCCGTTGTTCGCGACTACCATCGCCATTCGTCTGGGCATCGATTGAANTGATTTGTTAATATTATCCAAGTAAAAAGAGTTCTTCTGTTGCCATCACTGCATTTTAGGCCAGAAATGATTGAAGGTGATTCAAAAAAGTCCTCTAGCAATATTTTATTATAATTGCACGAAAAATGTGGATACTGCTAATAAAATATTAAACTGATTCTCAATGTTAGTAGCCTCACTTTCATGGTTCTTGGAAGTGATTTTCAATGTTAGTAGCCTCACTTTGATGGTTCTTGGAAGTGATTCTCAATGTTAGTAGCCTCACTTTGATGGTTCTTGGAAGTGTTTTTCAACTTGCTTGACATTCTTTGTTTGAATGTATATATAATTAGTAAAGAGATAAATATTTCATGTAGTAATTTAAGAGAGACAATGATTTTACATATTTAAGTTTATACTCACCAAGATAACTAAAATGATGGAAGTCAAAATATTATATTGCTCAAAGTTATACATAAAATACTAATATACCGCCTGGGAAGAACCACACCTTTATATCTCAAATAAAACTTGTAATTGCTTTGTGACTTGTAATAAGTATATTTGCAGGAGTTACCCTATGCAAAACTAAAAGAAACATTGCCTGAGATTTATATTGAAAATTGTCTAGTTAATAATTATAATTGAAAATTATCATTACATTGATGTGTGAAATTCATTATTTCCCACTTAAAGTGCTCATTGGTTAATTGACCTACTCAGTCGTTCTAGGTATATTTATATTTTCTGGCAAAGGAAATCCCATTTTAATGAAATTTTTCAGAAAATTACATTTGTTTAGTAAAGTAACGAAATATTAGAAAAATTCCGCAAATTCCTCAAATATTATTCAAAAAGATATAATCAAGTTAGGTCAATTGACCTATTCAGTCGTTCTAGGGTTAACAGTCATTAACAACTCTACGCCTGAAAGTGGCAGGATTGACTCATGTATGTTTTACTTGGCAGGAAATGATGACGTCATATTAACTAAAATACTTTTTAAACCAAGTACACTCACTGAAAAATGGTCCCATATTAGTGCTTTCCGACAAAAACAACAAATATTGATCATATAAGTCCGCTAATAAAATAAATCAATAGTTTATTACAAATTTTGATAAAAATTTCAACATTTTTTCTACATAGCTGATACTGACTGTTAGAGTAGTAATTTTGACTGGATGAAATCAGGTTAGAACGAAATTTAGATTCAAGAACATTTCTATTAAAGATATAATCTAAGAATATAACTTTTGGGATTTTTTAGGGTTCAAATTCAATCATAGACCTGAATTGAAATATATATATATATAAAGTGTTCAGAAAACATAGAAATAATTTAATAATAACCTCAAGGTAGGCTTGCGCTTGCATGTCCACTTTTAACTTGAAATTGCACAGTCTCGGTTTGTTGTCACAGCCTGCAATATCCGAGCTTTCATCCATCGCATCACCTTCACAATCGCCAATGTTGTTACAAAGCTTGTTTGTTGTAATGCAACCTGCGTTACACTTAAAAAAACCACTAATTTCACAGCAATCCAACTCATCACTGCTATCAATCATAAAATTTGAGCTGCAGTCAATAACTCCATCGCATTTCTTTGTTTTTGAAATGCATTTGCCAGTACGCCTAAATGTTTAGCTAAGTTATAAAGATTTCAATAAAAACTCCTACCTACACAGAATACCCTTGCATACTTCACAGCTAATCTGACATGATTCATCAGTGTTACAAGAGTTGAACTCTCCTATTCTGCACTTCTGCTGATATAGAAGTTGATTTTCTGATCGGATTTCGTCTAGACAGTGATGGTGATGTTGCATTGGACATTTGCATTCTGGCATGCAATCAAATTGTGTTGTGCATTCTTTGGAACCGTTATGGCAGAAGCCATTTTTGCAGGTGAACAGTGGACATTCTGCACAGTTATCTTCATCTTCCTTCATCGGACAGTCAAAATATCCATCGCATATTTGGAAACGTGTTATACATATTCTCGAATTGGATGGACATATAACGTCTTCTTCATCACAGTTGAAGTTTTTTTCGTCTACTCCAGATTGGCAATCCTCGAAATTGTCGTTTACACTGTCAATTGAAATGCAAGTCTTATTTTTGCATTAAAATGCATCTGGGCAGTTTTCGCAATTGAAACCAAAATTTGAAATGCTGCATGAATGCGTTAAAGTGGCAACAATAGAAATCACAACCACCGATTGCAGCATGTCTTGATGAAATAATTTTTTGCTTAATTGAGTTATTATAAAATCCACAATTTGAATATCAGCCAATTACAACGATAGAAAACTATCATCCAATCGTTGTTTTACAATCATTATATTATTCATAATGATTTTTAAAATTCTATAATAGTAATATATATATATTCTATAAAAATTTTAATTTTAAATTTTATGTCATTTTTTCTTGTATCACATATACATTTGGTAGTAAGATAAGTTCGAAATTCAAAATTTATAAATAAATTTATAATTTATAGGTTTGGTCATTGTTAATCACTTGAAAAAACGCATAATTTTTAAAAACACAAATTTTTGGCAGAAATATTACTGCAAACATTTTAAAAAACTTAATATTATAATGTACAATTACTTCAAACTGCCGACGACTTTTGGCTTTATTTACAGAAAATAATATAGTTGAGCCTAGGGTTTGCTGTCATGGGCTTTGTCCCTTCTGGACAATAAAGCTATAAGCAAAATCAGCATGTAGAATTTTTTTTTCATTCAATTGGTGAAACTTACTTGCATTTGGAGTTCCTTGTTTTACTCTTGATACGACCAAATTCAATTGATGCCTGGTTAGATTACCAAAAAATTCTGAGAGAATTTCCCGGCATTTGCCAAGTTCCCAAGTTGGGTGTTCAGTTTTAAATACAACAATAATTTCACACTGTAGATCAGCAATCTGTGTCATGGTAACACATTTATGAAAGTAATAATCGCAAACACCAGAACTAATTTTGGTTGTTTTCATTGTAACACTTAATGAACCAATCACAGAAGAGTTACAAGAGAAATTCATAAAATTTTCCGGTATTTTTTCTGCGCACCCTGTATATAATACAACACATACTTATTGAAAGGTGATTATTATTAATGTTATTTCAATTTCAATAGGTGTTTTAGTGTAGTATAATTGACTCATATTCAATCAAACTTTGTAGAAATTTATATTATTTTACAGAGAAATGCTGATATTTGAGGTCTGTATCATTACTTCCAATTTCATTTCATCTAATCTGACGTCTAGAAAAGAAAATTCCGTTAAGGACTGTATTTGGATTATAATGTTCGATTGAGCTTAGATTACTAAAATTCGGAATTGCAATCAAGTAATTGCAAATATATCCCATAATGTTGTTCAACTACGTACGCAATCGCTGTAGCAGATGTAGGCCCGTTGTTACGAGGGCTATCGGGGGGACGACCCCTGCCCCCGGAAACTCAGGCAATATCCATTCTGAACAATAAAGTTAAAAGCAAAATTAGCATGCAAAAATATAATTTTTTAATTCAATTGGTGATCATAATGGAGGTAAATGCATTTCAATACTTCCAATAGTTTTCGCTGGGCTTCTCCCCACTTTTGGTCATTCACTTGATAACTTATAGATGTCTCCGATTAGAAAATCTTGCATACCTCCATGCACAGGGGTGTAAAATGGCAACATGTGGTGATTATTCCCGCAAAAAATAATTGCAGTAATAGACATTATGGAAAATAGGGGGGAATAGTAAACTCATGAAAAACCGTTATTCATTATGACAGGCTAAGGTGTCAATGTCAACGCTAGTGCGATCGTTTGTTTCAGTTAGCAATGATAATTCGGATCAATTTTCAATTTCAAGTGCACCATAACATTGGTTTGCAGGGTAACTTTGGTAGTTCAAAAAAAAGCAAATTTTGTCTTCTCATTTGCAGTATTTCTATTTATTTGACTGTATCAAATTTTCTAAAGAAATATTTTCATTATATCAAGATTGACATTAAAAAAATGGCCTTATTTAAAGGGTCATTCTAAAAAACGGCTAATAAATAAAAAAATTAAAATGGAAAACAGGCCATACAATAAAACCCATTATTTGTATCAAATGTAAAGAAAATAGTGTAAAAAAGCATTCAACAATCAATTGCATAAGCAACCGATAATGATTGCAGTTTCGAGGAAATTCTAAAGTTCTTCTATTCATAAGCAGCGAAAGAAATTGCATAATTAATTTGTGTTGTGGCAAAATATATTTAAATTTCATAATATGAGCATTAATTATGTAGGGCATATATAATGTCACACATCGCTTTGCTGACATTCCCTACAATTTCAGCCAAACTTATTAGGAAATTTGGGAATACTGGGATTTGTACATATTAAAGTTACTTATGTGGTTGAAGTACATTAAAATTATGGATCTTTTTTGCATCCCTCCCCCTCTGCACTAACATTATTTTTATAGACCATGGAATGCTTGTATTGAAAACATATTTAAGCATAACCATGCCTGTGACCTCCTCCTGGGCAATCGACTGCTCACTCGCAAATTGGATCTTGATCCTTTTGATTTCATTAAGTTCTCTAATTCCTGCTGCACTCGCTCTGATGATGTTGTCACCTTCTCGATTCGTCGTACAAAGAAAAATCGCACCCTTCACTCGTTTTTCAATCGTGCTTGTACTGCTGCTAATTACATGTTGACTCGCAACCCTCCAACAGCGATTGATTTTTTTCTCCACCACCGAGCTTCAAGAAATCTTTGATGGCTTTCCTCTTTGCTGAGCCCTTCTCCGACTTCGCCTACTCTTCCATTTGCTCCTATTTCATCTCCTGTGACTGTCCTCGCTGCCGTAAAACTTGACTTGTTTTTATTTTCTTGTTGTGTATGCCTTCAGCGGCTAAATAAAGTCATTTATTATTATTATTATTATTATTAACCCTAGCCCTAACCCTAGCTCTAACCCATCTATTTTGTTTGTCAGTATGACTCAGAGTCATTTGATGGTGAAGGCAGTGGCGGCTCGTGCATGCAAAAGTTAGGCAAGCAAATATTTTTTGTAACCAAATTAGTATAAATTAGTATATATAATAAACCATGAAAAATTTATTTATATGTGAAATCCCCGAGGCGATTCTTCTCAGAAATGTATCTTTATTATTATAGAATTAAAATTTGTCCTGAAGTTATTTTAATAAATCATTTTCATTTCTTTAGTTTTTTCTTCTTTAATTAGTTATTCTTGAATTTGTTTATAATTTCTTTAAACAGAAAATAATCGTTCTACAAAAGGGTGATCAAACTTAGATTAGAAATTTAGAACAGAAAATGGCAGTTGATGGAAATCACATTTAAATGGCTCAAAGTTTTTTAAAATATATTTCCATATATACATGTATCACCTTGAAATATCCACGTTAAATTCTGCAAAGGAAAAACAAAATGGCTACCGTTATATATTTAAGAATATTGTATAAGATGCTCAAAAATTAGCGATTTGGGGTTGGGTAAAGGGTCATTTGACATACCTGTGCCATGTAGAACTACAATTGTTGCCCTCAAAATGGATAAACTTCTTCCCAGACGAAAATGAGAAATCCCACGATATCCTAAAAACATCTCACTGCGACATAATTGCCATCCTAGTGATATCACTAGAACATCGCAATGCATCCTAAAATGATCCTTAATCTGTCTTAATGTCCGTCCAAAATAATATCTCTAGGATGTCTCATTGAGACACCATATGTCCCAATAAGACGTTCTCGGGTTGTCTTAGCAAATGGGTTGAGATTGTATCGCAATGAGATGATTTGAAGATGTCGGAAAGTAATAGGTGAATGACCGTCACACAAACATCATTTATAACAACAGAATACACAAGTCCGTGCGTTTTAAGTACATATAACAGTTCACCATTAGTAAATTTATTAAATAATGATTATAAACCATACTACAAAGGCATAGCATTAAAATAGGCTACATACGATTCTGCAGCCCAATTGTTTCGCACAGATGCATTCAGCAAATTAATGGGACACACCCAAGACACTATACACATTTAAAACTGCTGGTATTGTATTGATAATGATTTACATTATAATGAATGTAATTACTAATTTACTTCGTATGATTGATAGCTTTTAAAACATCTTATATATTCTTTAGCAATTTGGTCATTATTTTGGCAATAATAAATTTAAATTAAACATTTCAATTTTGAATAAAATTAGAAATAATTTTTTTGATGCAACATAAAAGATTATAAAGCAACAAGGAGTTTTATTAATTTTCAAACAATTCAGAGTTCGTGCTTACATTTTGCATAAATTATTCTTACATTGCTGAATTATAAATTAATTCTGAAATGACATCTCAATGTAATCTCATGAGATGCATCAGCGATAACCTAATGAGACATCTGCAGAACATCAGCATCCTAAAAGCGTCTCACTAGGATATGAGACACCTGCGACATCAATAGAATGAGTTAGGAGGCATTTGCGACAGTTGATTTTTGAATGGGTTTGCCAGTCATGTTTAAATAACAAGTCTGTGATTATCAGAGCTGGAATTGGACAGATTTTTTAGGCCCAAGCAGAGCCCCGACCGTAAATGATTGCATTTGGCAACTGAATAGTAATTAAATTTTAACAATGTAGACAAAATTTTTCCAAATTATTTTAAATTGCTTGTATTTTTTTAAATTTGGTTGGTTTCTTCTTAAAATTGCTCAATGCTTTCATCTCACAATATAATACGATCTCAAAAATCAAAGTGCACAATGTAAATGAGTAGTTTCTCCTCTTTTCATAAATAAAACTTCTTATATTTTAATCTTTTCCTTAAAATTTTATGGAAAACATAAAAATGTTGCCTTTGATATCATTGTTATGTTAAGTGAGTTAATGGCGATTGTTGGCATAAATGACAACGATTTATCGGTATTTTTAATATATAGATAATTTATTAAATGCGAATGGCAAAACCTAACGGCCAATTTTACATTGCATTTGATTATTGCAATTAGCTGTTTGCATGTTACAAACCTTAAGAAAAGAGAGCCACAACAAGAGCATTTATATTCTGTTAGTCATTTATCCAAACATTTCTTAAAAATTAAATCTACATGGAAATGAAATTTGTGTTTATTTTAATTTGTAGATGTATTTCTACACGTTCTACAAAACCACTGGAGCTTAGCTAAAAAATTTGACAGGTTTTTATACGAATTTTATTTAAAATGTTGTTAATTTTTTTACTACAACAATATATGCCTTAAAATAAGAGGTAGTAAATATTGATAACGTGTTTGCAATTTTGTTCATTAATCTTTAGATGCAAGCTTGCAACAAGGTAGCAAGCACAATCAAGTGGCCTGAATATCAGAAGGTGAAAAGAATTGGTATTTGGAGTCATTACAATAATAAAACTATTTTTTAAGTAATCACCCTACGGGCAAGGTATCATATATATCATCTTTCAAAAGTTCTACTAGAAAACCCGGCCCAAGCCCAGCCCAATCCAAATTTTTGTCCAATCCAATTACAACTCTGGTGATTAAATACAAAAGAATGCCAGGGATGCCACTAAGTCTATATTCTTATTGGTTGTCAGTAAATTCTACACTCTTAAAATTTTCTAGGTAAAACCGCTAAAATAACACCTAGATTTTTAGGTAAAAATGGCCACCTAGGTAAAATACCTAGAATAGAGACACATAAGCTTGTAATCGAGTTAAATTGGTTTCCCTCTTTTTAAATTTCCCGAACCATGTTCTTCCATATGCGTTTTACTCCCGTCGCACACTGCCGTTAAGGCAACCTTAACTTAAGCCTTAACGGCAGTGTGCGACGGTATTTCTTAAGTTAAGGTTAAAATCGAGGTGCACGTTCTCGTTAAGTTAAGGTTTATCTCAGCGGCAGAGAGCGATGATCAAGAGGGGGTCGCACATTGCGGTTAATTAAGGTTTGTAAGCAATCTCATAATTGAAAAAACACGACGTCTGTCTACTTTGAACGCACAAATCATGGATCTTTTGTGCTATGCTACAGAGACCCAGGCACAAATGTTTGAATTTGACAGGCATTTGTTAGTTTTGTTGATAAATAGCATTCACAATTATTTAATAAATTTAGTTGAAAATGTACATTAGATCAGTAGGTACATCGTACATGTAAGACTTCATGTAAAATTATATTTGAAAGTTAAATCTAAGCATAGAACATGTGTTTGTTTAGAACAAATGCTAGTTAAAATACATTTAGTAATCTTTACACATTTCAATCATATACACTAAAAATAGTCGAGCGCATTCGAAAACATACAGAATAATTTACAGGTAGTCACAAACTTTCTAGGTAAATTATAAAATTTCTCAAAATGATTGAACTTTCTCAAATTCAAATTTGAATCTCTTCCGCAAAAGATCGATATTAATTGAGGAACGAAGTTGTTCTTCAGTGATAATTTGGGCAACTAAAGTCATAAGTCATATTTTTTGTTGGTCTATTATGCAGTCTGCTTAAAATTAGATGGTTTTCAAACCGGAGGTGCAGTTTAGTAGAAAGCTATAAAGTCATAAAATTTAAGAAAAAATTTAAAAATTAATTCTAGATTGTGACTGCTTTAAATCATTTGAACTAAAATTATATATATATATATATATATATATATATATATATATATATATATTGCGCTCATTCTCTATGATGACAATAAAAAGTACCNTATGTATTAATTCAATTTCCATTAATGTACTTCATGGCCTAATCCCAGATAAATTTAATTTCTAGCTATTTGTTGAAATGTTAAAAGAACTATATACATTATTTCATGGATTTTGCAAGGCACACCTGTTGCAAAAATGTAGCATGCTTATTCAAGCAAAATATATTAGGGTTGACAATCGAATTGCTTTAATTAAGGCTGCTATCATGCAATATCAAAGTTTTTCAATGTTTGACAGAGTTAAAATTCCACCAGATGTACTTATTACTCCCACCCTTGATCTTGGAAATGATACCTGTAAAATAAACGCCTACGTAAAGCCACGATTAGAAAATAACTGTTTCACTCTTATAATGGTAGGAAGGCGTAATGGACATTTAATCGGAATTGTATGCTAAACTACGAAAATGTCAAGGAACATCGGCTGCAGTTGAGAGAAGTATCTCTATATTGAGAAAACTCTTGGCCTATGAGAGAAATCTTAACCACAATAATATATGGAAATTTATGGGCTGTTATTAGAATTTAGTGAAGTATTTACTTTAAAAATTGACTTTTTATTATGCAAGAGATTTTTTATTTGTTCTCAATAATTGAAAAACGTTTTATATTGCTCAAATCATTTTGACAAATGGATGGTAATACTTAGGGCATATTTAACTAAATTATTCCATATTTTCGTCATAAAAAACGTCATATTTTGTTTTTTTTGAAGCCATATTTCTTGTTTCCCTTCAAATAATATATTATACTGTATCCGGCAGTCAAAATACCCGGAATTATCCGGTATCCGGTATATTCAATTCACTATCCGGATCCCATCCCTAGTATATAACTACATGAATCGTTTTACGCTGTCATGAGATATAATTATTTTTTTCTAGACTTTTAAACTATTAGACAAATTTCTTCATTGAAACGCAATGTATGTAATTTTACTAAACAAATGCGGGTTAAACACATAATACTCATATTCACTATGATTAACACTTACTCCATAAATTGCAAATCCTGTTTCAACTTATAAAAATCACTAACGTGATGCACTAAGAAGATCGCTAAGACAGTGAATTGGATAATTGTTGAGCTTAGCTAATGCAAATTTGCCAAAACACATTTTCTTGGGCTTGCTCATTCATCAAATAAAAATTTCTAAAATATTTTCCTCAAACAATTTCAATATAAATGTTTATATAAAGAACTTTTCCAGAAATACAATGCGCTAAAATTGAATTGCTGACTGTGAATTTACGTGTTGTCATTTGCTAATGATATTGTAGAAAAATAACGAGGGAACAGCAGTAATGTTAAAGTAATTGATAAAATTGCGTCTTGTTATTCGTATTGAAACTGCAGACATTGTGCTCATCAGAACCGGCCTTAGCCTACCTGGGGCCCGGGGCAAAATATGACCTCTAAGTAAACTGAAAAAGTAATTATAACAACGTCCCTGTTATAATAATTAGGGTTTCGCCTCATTATTTAGTTGTTGTAAAACTACATGTATCTGTCCTTGCATATGCTATTTGTTGGGAAATTTTATATCTTGCAAAATGCATATAATTACATCTTTTTTGCTCGATAATAAAATTATAGATAATAATATATATATATATATATATATAATCCCAACAGTCTAAGATATCAGTTCTAATTCCAAAAAAGTAGTTTCAGTAAGTTTATACATTACAATCTGAGGATATTACAAACATATCAAGCATTTTAAAGAGAATTATAGATTTTTAAAAATAATTTAGTATCTTAAAACAGCTTTAAGCAACTTTAAAAAAGTGAAGTTTGGAGAGCAATATTGAACTCTAAAGTATCATTAAGTCACTATAAAACAGATCAGTGTTTTAAAAACCCACCTATTAAATACTTTAAAGGGAATGACTGTTTTAAGAACTTTAAAGTATAAACAAAAAAATTATTGGAACTTTGAAGATTTTGTTCCTATAAGTTCCTTGGGTATATTTTACGTATGCAATAAATGTTCTGACTTTTAAATTCAAGTTTCATTACAAGTTTTAACAATTAAACAAATAATTGTAGTTCGTTTCTTGCCACTGCATATAATAACACAATTACTGTTATTATTATTTTTATTTTTAATATTATAATAACATATGACATAATGTTTTTTTTGTTTTTATTTGTTTTTAGTTAATTTTAATTTATAGTTGTAGCATATTTTAGCCTTTGTGTAGTTCATGTTTGTATATCATTTGTAAATATTGTATATATATGTATATATTCATGTATATGCATACAGTGTTAAATAAAGCTATTAAATAATAATAATAATAATAAATAATAATGTAATAATATGTTAAAAATAACCTAATACAATATGATATAATTATATTAGCAAAATATAGATACATTCATATAAATACCCTAAGTATATAACTATATAATTTCTACTTGTCAAGCTTTGTGTAATACTTATTGTATTTCTGTATATTTTGTCAACGAAGCAAATATTAGATTGCAAGAAAAATTGAAGCAATTGCAAAAATTTGATATACATAAAAAAAAGATATAGTAATAGGATAGAACCATAACGTATTTCTTGACGGTTATATTTATCAAGAAAATTTCCTTGTATTTTGGAAACTAATTGAATTAAAATATTTTTGTTATTTAAGACATATTTATTTAAAGATTTTTCCTTGCGATTTTAATAAAATATTCTATTAAATTTCATGCTATATCACTCTCAATTGATAGCAGTTACAAACCAATTTATAATTCTGTGTAAATGGTAGGTCTCAAATATCTTTTAATTATAACGTTAGACTCGAAAAAATTTTTTTGTTTTAAATCATAGCGTGAATATTATAGTATGTACCCCAGAGATGGAATCGGCTCCAACATTTAGGATCCGATCCGATCCGGATCCGAAACTTTGTGATCCGGATCCGATCCTATCCGAATTTTTAAAAGAATTTTAGTTTTCGATCCGAATATAAAGAAGTATTCTAACAATAAATAAACATGGACTTAAAATATATTTGTTTTTTTTCAAATGCGAATAAAAAATTTTAAGTTCTTCAATAATGTCTTGAGATTAAGAATGGACACATACAATATAAAGCGGAGGACAAGGTCGGACATGGATCGAGGTATTGGAAAAATGATACGACTTGCGCAATAGTGCAAGCTAATCAACTTAAATGTAATGAATCCCAAGTAATTAAAAAAGAATATGTTAAAAAATCAATGCTAAATTTTAAAATATTACAATAGTATCAAATGCTCTTCTAGTACTACAGTCTAATACAGATAATTTTGGTAAAGCAAATAAAAAATTACAAGTTATATTTTTGTAAGCGATCATAAGATGTGCCTAAAATTTTCC
>CABFPE010000146.1:1070041-1117097 GCA_900660155.1 Hofstenia miamia | reverse complement strand
TCAATGACTTGGCGTCGGGCAAGTGCGCCCAGAGATTAAAATCCTCTTCCACCGATGGAGTATCTAAATAATACTACTTTATAATTGTTACTAGAACATCTGTCAAGGCAGTGTGGTAGACACAATTAAAGAAAAGAAGAGGAAGTTTAGATAATACTTACCCCGTGAGGGCTGACGCTGATATCTTGTTGATTCTCTAAGTAGATTATCGAGTTATGAAGTGTTAGTTTCACCTGGGTAGCGATATTACAGTATTCCCTGTTTATAAGATAAAACAAGAATATTTTTTATAATTTCGGGCGGTAATTTTACCGGCCTTTCATGAAATTTAAAGCGGCTTCGGGCCTGTAAATTGCCGGCCCGGCCGTTAGCCGGTTCCATCTCTGATGCATATCAAGTGCAATGATCTACAATTGAGGCAATTATCATATAAATGCTTAATATCTGATAGATTTTTTTCAACTCAAATTTAAATGGTAAAATTTGATATTTTATGCAAATCGATATGATAGGTGGGCTGAAATTTTCAAAGGGTGGGCTTTTATCCCTCAGAAGGCCCCCTACGCGCCCGGCCTCTTAGGATACCATCTATTAGCTGCACATTTTATATTATTTAATGAGTGAAACGGAACAGAATGTTCCGGTTGAGTATTGAGTATTTGTAGAACTTGTAACAGTTTATATATTTCTTGGCTTTGAAAAAATTCAACACAACCAAAAAATAGATTTATTAGGCATTTTCAACTAACGACATAACGTAAATGAATGTAAGATTTTGATTTATGATAGAGTTGTGATTCATAGGAATGTTTGATTCAGTCAATCAATTTTTAAAAGCAAAACCAAATCATATTGAAATATTGAAAAATATATGGATAAAATATTAAATAGCTTTTGAAAATCTAGCCAAAACTCTTTTATATACTTTTCTAGGAATTCTCAATTTTTTGTCTGAAATATCATTAATTTTGTAAACACCAAATTTGGCATAAAGTTGATGCCTCTAGACTTGTAAAGTTCAGTTTCTTCACAATATTTCCCCCTGGAGATTTAAAATACAGTATGTTTAATAGCTCAAAATATAAATTGCTTTGCCGTATTACAGTAGAAGATTCGTTTGAACGCTATAGACTTCGATTGAGGCTTTCCTTCAGAATAATGACTACACACTAAAGATTTTAATATTCTAATCGAAAATACATTTGATCACACTTTTGCCATTTAGTGTCGGTGAGTGAATTGAAAGAAGTTTCTTAAATGATCACCATACCATTTATAGCATGTTATTTCACATTTTCCTTTAGAAAATTGATATTTCAGTGAGACATCTAGCAAAAAAATACGAATTTCGACAAGATTTTCTGTGCTTCTATTTCTCGATTTGACTACAAAAAGGTGCATCTAGTTTTGCAAATTTCATGAATATAATAAGGTCATCGCATTTTTCAATCAATTTATTGCAACAAATTTTCACTAAATTACTTTGGGCTATCTCTTTATGATAGTAGTATTTATAAATTTGCAATTCATTTGTATTTATCGAGCAAATTTTTCCTAATAATGTTTTTATTTATCTTTCTATCCTGAATTTGGAAACAAAATAAAAGCTATAAAAAATGCGTGAATTACGCTCACAGCTGGCCGATAATTTAGAAAAGAATTTTAAAGAGATTTTATTCATTGTTTCTTATAATTCTGTTAATATCAATTGATTTCTTTCTAAAGAACAGGTATAGATTTTATTTGAATTGAGAATAATCAATGATATTCTGCATCATGAGAAACTCTTAACACCCAGATTGCAGCACATAGGATACTCGTCTTTCATCATCCTATTGAAATAACATCTTTTCTTGCATTAGATAAGGGAAGGCTATAATTAGTTCCTACAAAGTATAGTTTGTTAGCTTAAATTGTTCATTTTAATTTAGTTTGCAATATAAATTTCCAAATTAGAGATGAATTGGTACGTTAGATGGCACAACATTTACCAATCTGTGTTATGAATTACTTCATATGTAGAAAAAGTATCATTAAAAACAATACGAAATTAATAAAAAAATAAAAAAACAATTAAAATCTTTAAGAATTTCAAAGGTCAAAAGCTCGACTTCTGTATTGTTCCGTCAGTCTGTTAGTGTCCTTTTACCTAAATAATAATAAATTAATCGAGACCCGACCCAACTAGGAGTGACCCACAATCCCATCCTTTTAAATTTTAACCGCACACGCCTGTTGGACCGGTTTGACCTGTTTCCTGTCTTGATTTAGAGCAGCTGTATTCAGCAGGAAGTGATTTTGTACAGCAATTGAAACTTGCTATTGTGATTTTCTATTACAATGAATATGAATCTATGCAATCTTTTCTATAATTTTTTTTTATTATTACCTGAGATTTCATTTAAAGCTATTGAAGTTTAATAACGTAAATTGGAGGAATCTCTTTTTCAATTTGAAATAACGATCTCAGAACAATCAATCCTAAAAAATTCGATGATGCAGTTACTCAATAAAAAAAGCCACGCAAATTAAGGCACAAAATATAAAATATCACGAACTGAATGCTGCAACTCCAATTTTACAAATCCTCCTATTTGTCAATTAAAGCTGCTACAATTAAAAATTCGGCTGAAGAGCTTGTTTTCAAAGTGTCTTATGATGTGTTTTATACCAAATTTTCAAATGAATGTAGTGTATTATTGTCGCTAAATAGCCATTGTCTATTTTTGAATAAATGTAATACAATAAATTTTATATTAGTTAGTTAATAGCAGCTAAATACGTGAGCTTGGCTTAGCGTTCATTTTCATAAATCTAAATTGCGCACTGTCACTATAATTGCTGTAGATGATGCATTGTATTAAGTTTTCGTAACGATGCCAAACGGATGTAAGGTTGGTCATTACTGCCGTTATTGTCAAATATTGTTTGACAAAATTATATAACTCTGAAACATGTTTAGGTAAGTACTAGTTTTCGACAGGCCGATAGTATCTAAAGCACTTCAACTCATTGTTCATCTTGTCGATCACAAAGAAAATTTATCACAAAACGATAAAGCTAAATGAATTTCAGTGCTATTGTGAACACTTAAATGATTCAAGGTTTCCAAAAATTGCAATAACAAAACAGTATTTTTGCTATAGAAAACCTAGCCTAACGATTTACATATTCTTCATGATACTATGGAAGATGCATCCAACATCCACTTTGATAATGACTAAGAATTGCGTTTTATGCAAGTGATATGCAGTTACCAATCTTAAAATAAACAAACATATTTTTCCCCAAGAACATTCTATCAAAAAAAACCCTTTTACAGCACAGCGCCCAGTGTGTCATTTTCAGCACATTACATAAACTATTTGTCCGCTCGTTAACTATTTGAACATTAGAATGTCTGCTACATTATAATTGTTGACTTACTTATGTGTAATGATTTCTATTGTGTCATAAAACATTAACCCTGCCTTTGCAATCTTTGAAATTAACTTCAATTTTAGTTTCATAGTGCATTTTCACGAGAACGCTCTGAATTAACTACTTGGCCGTAGCGTGCCACCCTTGGTCTTTGGTAGCATGTTTTCACGAGAGCGCGCGTTCCGACCTTTTTCAAGAACACACTGCTGTTTGTTTTTGGGGCTGCGCGACCGTGTTGAGATAATTTAGAATTGCGTGCTTAATTTCAGGGTGATAATTTTCCTGTTTGAAAAGCATCACGATAGCTCTCGTGGAAACACATGACCACTCTAAAATATTCTCGTGAAATCACAAACATTGTTGCTGAGGTAACAGGGTAGAATTTCGGTAGTAGCGCGCTCGTGAAAATGCACTATCAGTTACATTTTTTTTGATAAATGGCTTGCTAATTAAAATGCAACTTACAAGGAAGGTAGGTATATAATAAAATAGCCTATTAGGAAATTTGCAAGTTGGTAGTGAATGTGAAATAAGGAAAATTTGCTTTTCAATGCTTAATGTAATTGAAAACTTATTTACTTTTGATGAAAATTCCGATGTCTTGAAATTCACTCAAATTATTCTCAAAAATCAGGATCAAATAATCATGGACTCTAAATCACATGGGGTTATCAGCTAGCCTAAAATATTTTTCTCACAGCTCATGACGCCTACAAGGTCAACAACAAATCAGGATTTTAAATCGTAAATATAAGTTGAGACACTTCTGTATTGTGTTAACACAACTGTTTTTTCAGAATTATGAGCACTTGAGATAATTCATAGGAACTCATTACATATTTAAAAAAAAATTGGGCCAAAAACAACCTGCTATCCTTTAAAAATTAAAACTGTTTTTACACATTTTCAAATAATGATCTTCAAGCTTTTTTTGGAAATCTGGAATATTCTCGAACGCAATGTTAAAAATTTGTATTAAAGCACATGCTTTGGAAGAAGCACTTGAAAATTCCGGTTTTCAAAAACAATTTAAATACTCTTCATGCAATTCTAAGCAGGGGTGTAAATCAATAATGGGCTAAGACAGACACTACTAGACATTATATTGTAGTAGTCTCTAACTAAGGGCAATCATTGCCATACCATACCATAATGGAATGGACAAGATATTAATATGGCCATTAGTTATGGAAGGCAGTTCCATATCTTAAAATAATTTTCCCATCACGTGTATTTTAATCGTAAAAATGCAATTTTACGCCTGCAATATATTACCCCAAAATATACACTATTGATAAGCCAGTCATGCAGATTGCTCACAAGCAACACATTGATTAGATAAATTTCTTTCACTACTTATTAGTGGAAAAAATTCGGTCATCAACATCACCCAAAAATTGAATTATCGTTGTTTGCTTATGCAATTGATTAGTAAAACCTTTTTAACAAGAATTTTTCAACATTTAATACAACTAAACGGCGTTATTATATGGCCTGTCTTCTATTTTGTATATTTTTCTATTTTTTGCAATTCCTTAGAATGACCACCCTTTAAATTCGACCGCGCCCCAAAAATATTTTCAAATTGATATCAATAAATTTTTTAAGTCGATCTTGATATAGTAAATTTTTTTATTTCTTAACAAGTTAGTACTAACCATTCATCAATCATGTAAATAGGAATACTGTGATTGAGTCGACAAAGTTTGCTTTTGTGGTTAACATCTCATGATTTTCCAGTTTTTCAGAATTTGCTTCTACAATTTTGGTTGTTTGCAAAAAGCAGAAGGCATTGCTGAAACATAAATATAATTATTATTCCATTTTTAGGATTTTCTATCAAACTAACAAAAACATTGTCTTCTTACCAGATAAAAACACATGTTTGCTTTATTTTTGTTCGATTAAAATTTCGATGTTTTTGGAATTTTTCGAACGGCATGCCGGTCAATAATTACAGGCTCCAGCCCACCAATATTGGGTTCCAAGCTCACGGTGGAGCACCTATTTAGTATTATCCGAGGTATGGTTGGTGAATTTTTTGAAATCCAAGTAGAAACTAAAACTTTTTACTTATGGTCTTTAAAAAAAAATCGAATTTTGATTTAATAGTTTTTGTAAATTTAACACATTTCCCGTTTTTTCATAATTGCCATTATTGTAATTATTTATTACTATCATAATCACCATTTCAATAATGGAACTTAAAGCTACCATTATATTGGATTACCATATTTTACACCCGTGATACTAAACAGTTGAATACCTATCAAGCTTACAAGAGATTTCTATATATATATATATATATATATATATATAGTTTTGAAACTAATTTAGATAAATGGAACTTTAATACAACTTAATACTGGGTTAATTGGGGAAATCTATCTCACTATGGGAGTGGTTAGTGAGAATTGGGGGAGGCCATTATTCCAGAACAGACATCAACTGCACAAAATTCGTAATTCAACCCTGCTTGAACATAAAACGAAAGTTCTTTTTCAATTTTCATTCAATATAATACATCTTCGCCATCTTATATTTTTAGATATTTTGTGAAAAGAAAGCCCAATGTGCCAAATATGGCACTTGACAAAAAATATGGGAAAAATAGATATATAATATATATTTTTTAATGTTGCTTTGCATAAATTAACACTTAAAATTAAAATATATGAGATAGTTATATCCTTGGGTGCTGAGAGGTTAATATTTTTTACTACTGAAAATTAATATAAATATTTTTTAAAAAATTGTATTTAAATATATTTTCTTACACACTGTTGATTTACACTATTAATGTTGTATCACCACACTAAGCCAGATTTGATCCATAGGAAATCCCAATAACTTAACTTATTGCTGTTAGACCCTTCTGGGTAGCATATGGCATATACACATTGCTGAGCTTAATTATAGAACTAGACTCTTTAATAAACTATGTATACAAACCTTCTGATTGTCATAAGAATACTAACTTAGTTTATTTTGGATAATTATCTATCAAGATGAGAGAATATTGAGCTGGCCAATGAAACTTCAATTCCCTTAACTCAGATGTGGTGTACTCAAGTGTTGTGTAACAGTTCGTATCTACAGTGCTATCAAGTTTTGTAATGGTGCTAACCATCATAATTTATAGCATTCTTTATTAATATATGGAAAAAGTCCTTGCATATAATTTCTATATTTAAAAAGTAATAATACCCTGATATTTAATAATGTTTGATCAAAGCACTCATTTAGAATAAATAAATAATTAATACAATACAATATTACTCTATTACTATTAGGCATCACCTCAGAACAACTTTGTATCTAAAACACCCTTAGCTTAGCCATCAGCTCTCTAGCAGAATTTGCAACATTTATTTACTAAATAATTTCGAAATTTGTTTAAGGCTGTTTTCATCATTATGTCACAATGCTAATGCTAGAGGGAGTCACAGAACAGCTAAACAACATGTAGATGAAACTAGTTCATGCTTTTTTTCTGTTATTTATCTAAAGATCATTACCTATGACAATGCAGTAGGTGTTTTGTACAATTCTTATTTATCCTCAATGAAATGACAACATTTATCACTGTAGTATCTTATAGAATAGTTATTTCTTTAAGATCAGGGACACCCTAAGATTTTTTGATTTTGGTTAAAAAATTTTTGGTAGCACGCACCCTTGCAATATCCCTAGTTTTATTCAAAATTTTGTGGGTTCTGCTTTTTTGGGTCACCCTGTAATATAGCTATCATAAATCTGAATGCAGCACTCTTCTTCTCTTTCATTTTCATCCATAATTGTATCAAATTGTTGATAGCTATGGCTATTATTTGAATGTTTAATCTTGTTTTCCCCTATTAATGGAATTGAATATAAATCAAGAAAATTGTCTATCTCTTTCTTTATATCGAAAAGTGTCAGTTGGTCTTGGTATGCAAACATTTGCGTAACTTTGGGTGGTCAGAGAAGTCTAGACTTGTTATTGGAATTTATTTTAGACAAAGCGCAATCTCGACCCTTTGTATCCAGCAAAAGCACTACCAAGCACGGAATTATCTCTGACCCGTTATTCCTAAGACCATTACAAAAAAATTTGATATCAATTACTCATTTTTGATAGCTGAATGGGATTTAGTGTCAAATGTAAGAAATACTGACCAGGAAGTCGTCCCTGACTGTACCGCCAAAATCAGGACTGCACCATTTATTATTTTTCGTTTAGGTCATCCTCATAAAACACTTTACAATGAATACTGTTCGTCTGATTTCAAATTTTTTATATTTTCAACATTGGAAAGTTTGGTTTGGATTTTCTTGTGTGTGTCCCATCATACTTTATTTGTGGTAATTTAATTAGAAAATTATTACTATTCAGCAAATTATGAATTTCAAGAAAAAGCTATTAACATATTACTAATGAGTTCACATCACCAGCATGAATTGCAACATAACAATCCTTTGTAGATGTCATTCCTTCTATGCATATGTTCTTTATCGAAATAAATGTCCTCGACAAAGGAGGCTCTGAGAAAATATAGGCGAAGCCACTTTTACAAGGTGAAAAATGCCAACTGGTGATTCAAATTTATCATGCTTCTTAATAACTCATATACATTTACTATAGAGGCCAAAATATTACAGCACCCCATAAAATTCCATAATAGCATACTTTAAATTTTCTTAGTAATCTAAACACACTACAAATGTTGGAGTGCTTTTGGCACCCCTAAGGAAATGATAGGGTAATGTTTGATAATTTTGCGTTATCTGGAACATTCTTTTCGATGTTTACACTGAGTGTGCATTTAATAATGAAATATTACGTTATAATGTACTAAACTATAATTATACTCGTTAATTTCCGTAAAATTGCGATTCTTTCACCAGACGTGTTAAACTTCGCCTCTGGTTGTTCATCAGGTTTAGTGTTTCTTTTAGAGAAATAATATACACATTCTAATTCAGAGACCAATACTAAGGCAAATATGAAGTGTCACCAGCTTGACATATTCTAGAAAGACTTTTCGCCGAAAATAGACATTTTGGAAGAAAACTTGAATTTCAAAATCGTACCATGTTCAGTTTGAAACGTAAGCATAAAGGGATGCTAACCACAGATTGTTTCGTATTTCATACACCATATAAACATTTGATTATAATATTAAATAGCACTTTTAAAATATTTGTATTTTATGGGGCGGCTAACGTTAAATTGCTAAAAAAGAAAAATCCCTAACATATTCAAGTAAATACTACTGGTTGATATTTGCAAGAGCAAGATTCGTTCTCTATATTTTGAATGGCCATTAGAGTTCATAGATGTTTTCCAAGGTCCTTGCATCTTATTTCACTATTACTTCATTAAAATCATTAATACTTTCTTTCAAAAAGTGTGGTAATCGCTTGAGTACAGCATTGGGATTGAATTGAGGAATCCCAGATGGAAAAAAACCCCTTTCGAATTTTTCTCAATTTAGACGATGTACAGCTAGTATTTCATGACACTAATTCGATTAATCCGAATAACTTTTAGGTTAGAAAGAATTTTTTTCCAAAATTGCATACTATGATATGATTATAACATACTATGAATTTATTAATTCTATGATATCGAAGTATTGATTTCCAATTGCTTAGGCTACCTGTTCATTCATTAATGACAGATCACTATTCATTCCTTTGCAATATAGTCTAATACTTTCTTCGTTGATTCAAATGTTGCAAAAGTTAGGAACGGATATCCTAACTTTAGCCACTACGTTAAATTGTATGATAATTCTACAGTATTAAATGTTAACTACTTAAGTGGTAGTGAAGGATTGCGGGCTATTTCCTTAAAATTGCCAACAAAAAAGACAATTCTAAGAATAATCATTTTATAAGCTATAGCTAGAGTGGGTGACCAATCTATTAAATGAGAAATTTTTATCTCATAAAAATCCAATTGTTTTTGCCAAAGGTATCAATTAATGAAATTAAACAGCAATTAATGACTTGGTTTTCAAATTAATTATCATGACGAATGACTTGAGCAATTTTTTATCATAAAATATTTATTTTACATACTTTAAATTATAAATGTAAATGTATTGAAGAAAAAATGAATGATAAATTTTTTGAGTTTTTATATAATAGGTCGAATAGGACTGTGATGCTTGAGGACTGAACCCGACAGGACTTCCAGTTTTTATTAAATAGCTGATATAAAGTTGTAGAGTCTGAAAGTATTCCAAAGAATGTATTTTACAAGTTTGAAAAGCCATTGGACCATTGTCCACAAATTTCTTAGGAGGTTGTTTTATTCTTATTTTTTTTGGTTCGAATTGCCCAATTACTCTCACTAAAGGCGGATTTCACATGAGCTGGGGCGGACATCAGGATGTCCACAAAACTGTTGCAAGTTAGAGAGTTTAAAGTTTTTAACCTTTATGTAAACTTCATATTTGTACGATACATATATACATATGTATATACATGAATATATGCACAAATATATAAATATTAATATATATATATATATATGTGCGTGTGTCTTTGTTCAAAAACAGAAAGTATATTTTAAGGTATTCCTTCATTTGGCAAGCAAATATCGATTTCGTGTCAAGTGAGAAGTCCTTAACATGAATGGAGCATTTGTTGTACTTAAATTTGAAATTTATTTTGTACTATAAATAGAAATACATAGTATTACTTTATTTTTTAGTCATTAATATTGTTCGTAGTAATATGAGTACATTTTATATACCAAACTTGAACTGATTTAGACAAAGCATTGTAAAAATTTTCAAATTTTTGAAATGAAAATCTTACTTCTCCGTTAGAACAGATTTCAGGAAGGAAATATCTGACTAAAATCCTAATCCAAACAGGTTTCACAGAGTTAAATATTTATACATTAAAATGTGTGAAAAAATATCTTCATTTGTAGAGAATATAAATGTTGAATTGATGTAAGACTCGTAGCTTAATTGCACAAATTATAGTAATGAAACGTTATTGGCAATAGCTTGATTCTTATTATATCTAAATTTTTGGTAATGTACAATTGCATTTTTGTTTGTTTGATCCTCCTTACGTATGCTGCAAGAACACAGACAAAAGAATATTTTGATGTTGAAGTAAAGCTCTCGCATCTTAATGGCTCTCACCAATTCTACATGTCATTTCAAAATGTCACAATGTTTCGTGAAATGCTTCCAGATCCAGAAAGTCAACTTCCACATACCCTAATCTCCCATGACAATGATTTTGCGTGGTTGACCTGTTTTATTGATCAATGTGTAGGTTTGTTTACTCTGGATGGCATACACTATTATGAGTTGCAGAACAATAACAACGTTCATTTTGCAACATTAGAAAGCATTCGAGTAAATAATGATACATATTTTCGCAAAAAACGTTCATCAGAAGATTTCACTGAGCATTTAATTATTGAATACATAGTTGTTGTTGATAATACTACATTAGCTCTTCATTCATTCAATAAGACATCTATTCTAAACAGGGTATTAAAAATTACAACCTTAGCGAGTGAAATGTATTATGAAGAGTTTAAAATAAGCTTGGTATTAGTTGAGGTTATTTTTTGGGAAATTGATCAAATTGAAATTTCAAACGATTCTATTACGTTGTTGAGTAACTTTGCTGACTGGGTAAATTTTGCAAACATTACTAAAAGATTTGATGCAATTCATCTTTATACTGAAATCGATTTTCTTGAAGGTATTCTTGGAAGAGCATATCTTAGAAGAATGTGCAAACCTTCAAAGGCAACTGGAGTTATACATATAGCAAACTCAACTGAACTTAAAGTAGCCATCATTGTAGCGCATGAAATTGGGCATTCTCTAAGTTTAACTCATGATGATGAATTCCCTTTATGTGCCAATAATAGGTGTATAATGAATTCATATGTTATATATTCAGGAAATTCAACTAAAATCTGCTGGTCATCATGTTCCAGAAATACCCTAAAGTTGTATTTAGGGTGGGGAGGAGGTTATTGCCTACATGATACTCCAACAATATTAGCTAGTGCACCGTATTGTGGGAATGGTATTATCGAACAAGGGGAAGAGTGTGATTGTGGAGCATCTTGCACAGACAGATGTTGTAATTCAAATACATGCTTGTTAGTTTCAAATGCATTGTGCTCAGCAAGTGATCCCTGTTGTAATACTAGCAATTGCTTGTATAGTGAAAAAGGTGATGTATGTAGAATTGCTCATTCGGATTGTGATTTGGAAGAAGTATGCTCAGGGCTGTCAAGTGATTGTCCTGAAGATACCTACAAACCATCAGGCACCTCATGTAATGATAAACAATCAATGTGTCACAAAGGTGAATGTATTATTCGCGATCAGCAGTGTAAAATTCTTTTTGGGGAGAATTATTCAACATCATCACCAAAATGTTTACTTTATAATACGCGAGGAGACAGACTTAGCAACTGTGGCTTTGCTACTGGTGATTACGATAAATGTAATATAGAAGACATTGCTTGTGGTTCATTGTACTGTGCTGAGTTTGGTAGTAATAAATGCTCGGTTAGAACTTATATTGGAAATGTTACACATGTAAGAGATGGAGCAAAATGTGGGACTGGAAAACACTGTATTTCACAAAAATGTGTTTCTATAGGAATTGAAATTTGTCCCAATGGATTAAATAATGAATGTAGTTTTTGTGGAAATGGCATTGTTGATTCAGATGAAGAATGTGATTGTGGAATGCCTTGCACAGATAAATGCTACAACTCAAGTACATGCAAGTTTACAAAAAATTCAGTATGTTCAATAGATGATCCTTGTTGCAATATTAGTACTTGCAATTACAGTGAAAAGGGAACACCATGTAGAACTGGTGATTCTGAATGCAGTCTTAATGAGGTTTGTTCTGGATTCTCAAAAGAATGTCCAAAGAAATCCTTCTCATATTCTGGAAGTCTATGTAATGAAGATCAGTCAATATGCCATAATGGAACTTGCATGAAATCTGACATGCAATGCAAGGAATTATTTGGAGAAAATTTTACTAAATCATCAAGTTCATGTTTTACTCTAAATTTAGCTGGAAGTCGTTTTTCTAACTGTGGTTATGCAAATGGTGAATACATTGAATGTCCTTTAGAAGACAGAATGTGGTACATTGTACTGTGATGATTTTGTAAACAACAATATCAGCTATTGTTTCTATCATTCTGACCCTTATGGAATTATTGATTATGCAAAGGATGGAACAAAATGTGGAGCTGGGAAATATTGCAAATCACAAAAGTGTGTTGACATCCTAAAATGTCCTAATGTATCTAATATTGAATGTAGCATTTGTGGAAATGGCATTGTAGAAGAAGGTGAAGAATGTGACTGTGGGGCAAGTTGCACTGACAATTGCTGCATTTCAAAGGAATGTATATTGGCTCCAAATGCCAAATGCTCAGCAATGGATCTTTGTTGCAATAGCACTACTTGCAATTACAGTGAAAAAGGATTTGTTTGTAGACTTGCAAATTCTGAATGTGATGTAGAAGAGGTCTGCAATGGATCAGCAAGTGATTGTCCTGAAGACACCTTCAAACAATCTGGTATTTCATGTAATGAAAATAAGTCAATGTGTCATAATGGAAATTGTGTTATCATTGACATGCAATGTAAGGAACTTCATGGCAATAATTACGTGCATTCACCAACACCATGTTTTAGTAAAAATTTGGATGGAAATGAGTTTTCCAATTGTGGATTTACAGAAGGGGAATATCTTAAGTGTGATGAAAAAGACATAGAGTGTGGAACCTTATATTGCAATAATTTGGTAAATCAAGAAACATGTCAAAATTATTCTCATCCCAATGGCAATATTGAATATGTAAATGACGGAGCAAAATGTGGAATTGGAAAGCATTGCATATCACAAAGGTGTATTTTTACTGGCATTCAAATTTGCCCAAACATCTCTAAAATTGAATGTAGCATTTGTGGAAATGAAGTTACAGAGAAAGGTGAAGAATGTGATTGTGGTATAATTTGCTCTGATAATTGTTGCAATTCAACTAGTTGTAAATACAGCAGGATTGGAACTGTATGTCGAGCGGCAGCTTCAGAATGTGATGTTGAGGAAGTTTGTTCAGGATCTTCCAGTGATTGCCCTGCTGATAGCTACCAAAATCCTGGTACTACATGCAATAACTCTCAAGGAAAATGTGAAGATCTAGAGTGTGTTCAATCTTCTGCATGCAAACATAATCTTTTCATTTTATTATATTTCACCCTCATTGTGCTTTTGTAAAAAATAATTATCAGTGATAATCAATTTTATGATATTGTAAATAAGAATAAGTTAATGCTTTGCTGAATTGAACTTGCAGAAAATGCATAAATGGCACCATGCTTTTTAAGCTGGTCCAAAAATATATTAGTCAAAGACATTTTTCTGCTGCAGTGGGAAAAATATTCGTGTAAAACAAAAATCATAATTTAATTTATTTAGTGATTAGGAACATATTGACTTGCATTTCTCCACAAATGCAGATTCACATTCCTGAACAGGATGAGTGTGTTTTCTACACATTGATAAATACATTGATTTAATATAATCCACGATAAACTTAAGTAATATTTAACATTATTTACAAATTTTATAATAATACATTTTATTCTAAAATTTTAGTGAGAAATCAAATTTATCAGTGAATTTTCTTTACAACTTTTTGAAATTTTGCGTTTTCTCTGAATCATAGTAGTGATTCGATAATCAAATTACAAACACGGAATACTTGGCTCATAGATTCAATAAAGCATCCTAGTATACAAGAATGTTGATATGTAAAACTAAGCTATAGAATAACTTTTTCTTACTGTTTCCAGAAGATTTGAAAAATTTCAAAACATTAACATCTCTTAGAACAAATGTAGGTCCTTCACACTAGATTTACATTGAAACAATAAAAATAACATCATTTATTGTTGAGTGAAGGCCTTGTCAACTAGCTTGTTACTATTAAAAAAGAGTGTCAAAAACATGCTTCTTGCCAAATCCACGAGTGCAGAAAATAGTGCTGGCCAGGCATATTGAGACGCAGTTCTTGACAGATCATTTTTGCAATGATGTGAGACCTTACTTTAACTATATTTCAATAAAAATCAACCATTCACGTTTCACTATCACCTAGAAACTATCTAAAATCAATTTTTGACATAGACGTTTTGTTGCAAGAAAAATGACTGGTGGTGTGCGAGACCAGTTATTCTTGGTCCTGATCTCGTCTGGTCTGTTCTGAAATTTTTAGGCTCCAATCTCGGAAATTCAATTTTGGTCCTGATAGTCTTTAATTTTACTATAACATATCAAGTTAGAATTATTTTAATTGACATCGAAAATATACAATGTAGCAAAATATTAAAAAAGGGAATGATTAATCTGTAACATATTAGGATGAGAATTCTTTAGGTTATGCGCATATATGATTCTTGTCCCGAAACATTTGGCCCCGGTGCCGTCCCGTATCTGGTCCCAGTCCCTACGTGACCAGGAATGTCAGTGATTTCTTAATAAGCTTACCAATATTTCAACAATGTATTCAAATAGACAATTGAATGTTTCTATTTCAAACAACAATTGCAAAACAACAATGACATCTACAACCCTCTATGCCATTATTCCTCACATTAAGCGAGCTATTTCGCTTTGTATTGATCTTATTTTGCCAAGCACATTCATTTTTATAATCCCGCGACTATTATGTGAACAAATCGATTCTCATTACTCGTAAAATGTCGGTGTAGAACACACAAAGCTTATCCTCCGGGTTCTTGGAATGATGCATAAGTATTAATGTTATTCTTGAAATGTTATGAAATGTGTATGTCACTGATAACTTTTGTTTTCAAAAGCGCAGTTTGAGTGAAATTTAATAAAATGACAAGGTTATTTCTGAATGAATATGAAGATTCAACGCAATCGAGACACAAATGCATTACTACTGGCATTCTACATCGTCCAAATGTTTCTAATGCTGAATATGGTATTTGTAACCGTAGAATTGTGGAGAAAGAGGAAGAATATAATTGTTCTAATAGCTGAAACCATGACCTACTATCAAGCAGGTCATGCTGCAGCACAAGTCGTGCATGTTTATCTCTACTAGGCAACAGATATTTGTTGCAATTCAACAACTAATAAACACATCATCAATGGAATTGTGTGTTGAGCAGTCGCATTTGAATGTGACATTGGAAAAGTTTGGTTTGGCATTTCTTGTGTGCGTCCCATCAATATTTTACAAAGTTTTCATGTAATCCTTCTCAATGAAATTTGGAAAATGGGGAATGTATTACAAAATCATCATTTTGACTATTTTCCTATTTTTTTGTCATTGACACCCATCTTACTGTTAATACATTTTTCTTTAGCAATTCATAAATGGGGAAGAAATCAATGTTTTGTACAGTTGCTCAAAATGTTACGCGGTGTTTTTTAAAGTTTTTGAATAATTATTTCTAAGAGGCATTCTGCAAACAAGATCAACAAACTTATTATTCCAAACGAACAAATGTATGCTTAAAAGAATCAGTAAAACCTCAAGCCATTAAAAATTTTAATTGTTTAGAAGATTATTCTTTAGATAGTACTTAACTCTGTTTCAGTTAGGCGAAAACTTTAGTGATGGTTCAAAAATATTTCAATGTTTTGCAATGAATTTTTCTATAGTCTTGATTTATCTAGAACTGTCGTAATACCAGCATGAGTTATTTATTTAGGAAAGCAAGAGTTATTCAATTGGTTCAAAATATTCATACATAAAAAAAGTTAGAAAATAGTATATAATGATTATGTAAATAGATATCTGATTGCAATATTCATATATATATATATGTATATATATATATATATATATAATTGTATTAAGTATATGCTAAATTGTCCATTTAAAATTTCAGTATATTTTTGGATGTACCTTTATATACAGCTAACGAAAATAACTTAGCACAAAAAGTTTATTCATAGCTTTGCATTTTATATTTATTGTGTTGCTGCAAATTTATATGTAATAATTTTGTGACAAAATTAAAATAGACTATCTACCATATAACTGCAGTTGCTATAAATCACAATTCTAAGATGAAGTTTACCTCATTCAGGTAAATATTATATCAAAAAAAGATGCCAGCTCATATAACACTTGATGTTAGAGTTGACACATAATGTTTTAGCTCTAAATTATGTCCTTTACTGGATTACTGAAACAAATTGGTTAAGATCAAATGGTTTTGAGTCACCTATTCTCTCCAGGTTTGCTGCCACTGCATTCACCTAAACAAGTATGTATTTTTTTTCTCCTTGAAAATACATTTTTTTCAAAAACTTTCAAATTCTTCCCACACCTTGTGTTCAGATAATGAAACAGTCTGAACTATGTTGTTTCCTGCAAATATACCGTTCCGTTCAGGTGGTATTGAGCAACATCAGATTGCTTAGCAACGATTTTAGAAATATTTATTTTAGAGAATTATGTGTGCCTAAAATTTTTTATAGAAATCATTAAAAATTTCAAAAATTTAAAGTTCAATCAATTTTGCTTTAATTCAATCAATAAAAAACATTGCAAGATGATATATATTTATATATATATATATATAGTTTACTTAGCAAAAATCATATTTGAATGTACAAAAATATAGTAATCGATTTTATTAATGTTTTCTAATCAAATAAGTATAAGTTAAAAGTATTTAGTGTACTTTAGCTAAAACTAATTTTTACTAATTTTTAATAAATTTATATCAATTTGATAGAGCTAAACTCAGAGTAATAATGTCAATTTTTGATAAATCTGATTAATCATTCATCTATATTAATCACTATAGACATAATTTACCTTGCAACACAGTTTAATATTTACAAATGATATATTCATTGTACGGTTAATTGAAGTCTAAAATTCCTTGAATAAATTAGTTCTCTTTGGTATTCATTGTAGGGGTCATGACCACAATGGCCTTCCCTCTAGGCACGTCACTGCTACAGATATGGTTATTATAAGCAATCTTATCCTTGCCAAAAGTAATGAAGTTCAATTCTTAGTAGTGCCACTTCAACTTCATAAACAATTTATGAAAGAATTGCAAATTTATTTAGATTATTTTCTTCAGAAAAAACCGAAATTGATCACATTTCTATATAGTTAAATCAAATTTTTTGTATACGTTCATTGAAGAATTTCCTGTGAAATTGTATAAGCAGCTTTTCCCATTCCTGAAATTCCTACAGGCTATCATATTTAAAAATATTCAACAGAAAAATATTGTATAAATTAATCAAACACAATATTACAGAATAAACTTTAATACAAAATTTACTTAATATCTTTTGAAGTTTGAAAACATTTTTTAGCTTCTTCGATACTGTATATTGTTAATGCATTCGACCCTGGCAAAGAATGCATGCAAGATTTTTTATTAGGAGGGGATACCATGGCCTGAATGCCTATACAGAATTGTGACTCATTTTATATTTTTGTAATAGATTGGACATGATAGGCATGTAAAAAAACATTCAACTGTCGGAACTTTGTGGGAAACAAAATGTTATAAATTAATTCATTATTGGGTTTTGATTTAATTTTTCCCAAACTTAACGGCAGGTTGGATTCCATAGCTTAAAATACACTTCTACATGATAGTGTAGCATAGTTTAAGCAGTCACAATATAATTATGTGAAGAGTAAATAATAGAATAGAATCGTATATTTGATAAAAATTATAATAATAAACTGGAAAATTAAAACTACTTTAACAAAATAGACAAATTTTTACACATGATTTGATGAAAAGAACAGTACATTAATACCAATTTGTTTTACTAATTATTAGCTCAAACAATTTCATATAAACGGCTGCTGGCTTTTTTAATTATATTGTAATATGGTTGTCCCAACTTAGATTATCAATTATGGGGACACCAAAAATGTGATATGATTACATATGGTTAGATCACTTGCTATGTGAAATCAGGGGCGTACCCAGGATTTTCTGCGGGGGAGGGGGGGACATCATCGTTATTAAATTTTTTGATTTATCCAGTCAAAATCAAATTTGGAAACCTGACGGGGGGGCATTCCACCATGTCCCCCCTGCGTACGCCACTGATGTTAATCAATGATTTATCTTTCCGAAAAACCAATTGTTCAATTGTAATATTTCATTACTTACCCATGGGTTCGTGTGCAAAGAAAAAGCATATTTTCATAGTTGCATTGTCAATAACTAACATGTAAATATAAATTTCTATAATTTACTTAGCCTCTAATACTATTTCTTCGCTAAATAAAGTTAAACCTCTTGCTATAGTAATAATCACAAATCCAATTCACTTCAATTCAAAACATTTTTAACATCTTTCCAATTATTTCAGAGAGAACGTACTAAGATAATTTTTACTTATTTTTTAAATACAATACGCGTTAGTTCTCCAATAATTTGATCATCTACAGTAAAATCAGTGACACTGAGCCTTGAGAAGCTGAAGACTGGTCCCACTCAATTCTTTAGAATTTGTTGGAGTAATTTCTTGACTGGCATATGCAAATTTAACCAACTCAAGGCCAACTATAAAACCCCTGCAATAGATATGTATAGTAATAGAAGCACAGATATAGGGATAAAAATATGTACAGTTTGTAATATGTGCATAGTGCAAATCTGATTTTATGTAAGTAATTGCTGTTAAAGTTCACAAAAATTAATTTCTTAACTTAAATTTAATGGAGGGGGGAGGGGCAAAACATATATCTTACTTTGAAGGATTATTGTGGGGGCAGCTGCCCCTTTTGCCCCCTACTTCTCGCGTCCTTGTTCAGGACAAAGCTTATTAGTCTGAAGGTTCCGGCTATAGTACAGACAATATGATTTTTTTCAGTACTTTATAGTTTGACAGCAATAAAAAATATTGTATAAAAATTCAGTAAAAGAAACATGTGAGTAATGTTTATTACAATTGAAAGAAATCCACATTAAAGCTGTTTTCGCATATAGCTCAATGAAATTTAGATATTTTTTGCTAAGCATGGTTAGCTAGTTAACAAAAACATGAGCATTTGTATTGCTGCAGTATATTTCATAGGACTTTAAGTTTAATTCACATTAAAACGTAGAATATAATGGTTAAAAATATAAGTGACAAATTAAGGTTGGGACACACCAAATATGATAACCATTCAGATTTAGAAATAGCAAAATATTTATGGCATAAATTTTTTTCCAATCTTTAGGTAACAAGACAATATATTAGTTAGAGTAATAGTTTTTATACTTTGATACAATAGTTCACGATTAGAAGCAATTTATATATTGGAATACATTATAAAAGATAGACTTATATTAAAAATACTATATTTTTGATATCTTCGTCTATTTTGTTTGTACTTACGATTTTATTTCAATTTAGCTTATAATTTGTCCAGTTTCATAGTAAAGAAATGTTATGTCCCTCCCACGTACAATTGAAATATTTAAAAGCCTCATTCTCCCTAATACCTGACATTAGCACCATAACCCGCGAATTGAAAAGCAATTGAAACAATTTGTTAAATTTGAGGCAATTACTATTTTCGATATGATTAAATAGTTTAAAACATTCGATGTTGACTTAAAAACCTTTAAAAATGAAAACCTCCATATCTTGATTTTTGCATTGCTTGTAAAGTTCTAATCGTATCTTGTATTTGAAGTTAGATCCAAAAATTATAACTACATATTTAGTGTAAATAACTTTAGTAAATAACAGCATTCATTAAATATATTGTGTAACTTGAAATTTAATAAATCTTGTAAAAGATAATCAAATTAAAGAATGAAAATCATTTCAATTAGGTATCATGTACTAAACAAAAATCTAAAACAGCACCATTGACAAAAATTGAAATATCCACAAAATGTACATTTATGCAATTGAATAAAGCAGATCATTGTCGTAAAGCTATGAGGTTAAAGCTGAGGCAGTCCAGTTACCCTGTTGCTCATTAGATGACGCTCATTGGAAACTAGGCCAATACTGTGCTGATGATGGGCATGGTAACGGATTCACCAAATCCTGATTTGTGAGTGATGTGGAAGCTGCGGTGAAGTAGGGTAAACAAATCGTTCTAAATTTATGACAAAATTATGCAATAAATTTTATTATTTCCAAATTAGACCATGAAAATGTTCATTCAGCAACACACTTGTTAAAACGTAATTGCATTAAAACCTAGGTGTCATAAACCACGAGTAAATATTGTCTAAGAAACCACCATAATAATTTAATTCAGACGATATTTTTCGCATTTACAAAGCGAAAGTGTGATCCACAAGTCAGAAATAAAGCATAGAGTTGCTGACAGCGTTATAGCGCATTGTTTACAATTAAATTATATAACATAAATCAGAAAAAAGATCCACAGCATATCAGCACTCCACGTAATTTCAATGAGCAGGATTTGTCTAGCAGAAGGAGGAGAGTTGTGCAGAAGCGTAAGAAGGGATAGCCTGCATGAGGGGCAAACATGTAAGACCCGGAGAAGTTAGAGACTGACATGCACTAGTATCGCAAAGAAAAGATGACTGTCGGCGGCGCACAAGTGGAGACACTGGCTCAAACGGGACATCCGAATAATCGCCACCAGACTGAATACTGTGCTTGGAAGAGTCGTGCAATGCAACAAGTGAACGAATTTTTTCTTCTCGACGCTATTTAACTTGTCTGTTGGAAAACCATACCTAAAGCATGAATTATCAATAAACTATTCATTAAATAATTATAGGCAATCCATAAAATAGGTTCATAATAAACATGATTTCTTAACAATGATTACCAAGGGTAGAAATCAGTTTAGGTTGGTAGAGGAAATTTAAGCATGTGCAGTAAAATTTTATCATTTTTAATACAAAATTGCATCAACTTTTATTCGAACAGTGAAAATTTACAGTATCATACGTTTTATATATATATTGCAAGTGGCGTAGAACTAAGACCATCGTCATTGAAATTATTCAAAATGAAAATAAACAAAGCACTAAATTTATTTTATATAACAATAAAAATATTGTAGATATGCTGCGTTTTCAACACTATTTAAAATATTATTTTGGGAATAATTTAACAAATCGTTTTTAGGTTCAAAAACTACATGATATATATATATATATATATATATATATATATATATAAAAAGCAAATAGCGTATAACTAAGACCATCGTCAACAAAGTTATGTAAAACAAAATTTTTAAAGTACCAGGTTAGTCAATATCTAGGATATATACTCGATATATACTCATTGCAATAATTGCCATTCTAGACAGAAATTTGCCTGTTCCTGTAACGAATCATATTGAACATAGTTTTCTTTCTTGCAATTCATGTGAATGTTTTCTATGTCAATATTTATTGTAAAAGTCTTAAGTAAACAGAGTTCGCAAGCAAGTATGTTAAATGAAATCGACACAATATTTTCCTTAGTAGGCAAAACTAATTTTTTATGAAATTTATCAAAAGATGGATGACTAGAAATGAAGAGAATTTATGCACATTTAATAGAATGAATTTGTAACTCTGGTTAAAATTTTATGATGATGCAAGAAAACGCCTTACAAATATTTAAATTAAAGCATTCATATATAATGAAAAATTCAAATCAAATGTAGCCAAAAGGGAACTCAAAAAGTGATCACTGCAATGAACTAACAATGAATATTTTTATAATAAACCCCATTTAGGTAAAATTTGGCAATGATGGTGATGGAATTGACAGACTCAATCACCGTCATACCACATTTATTTTGCTTTTTCTGGCAATATTCTTGGGTACCTCGCAATATGTAACGGATCCAATCTCTTGCTGGGTACCTGCTGAATTTGGAGGCAGCTGGCATACATATACTGAACAATATTGCTGGATTAAAAATACATATTATGTCCCCATTCATGAGGATATAATTCTAGAAGCAGAATTGAGAAAAGAAGACAAGCACGTCATCCGCTATTATCAATGGATCCCCATTATGCTTTCGATATGCGCAATATTTTTTTATTTGCCACGATTGATTTGGAGGCTGGTTACACAACAGGTTAGCCATTAAATTTGATATTTATTGACATATGGGAGGTGTGAAATCGGACCAAAGCGGTTTACAATTTGTCAGTATGAAACTTCTTGAAAAATCTAATTGTTAATTTGGAAAGAAAGATACTACGAAGTAGGTTATTAGTAACATATTTTTAGACTTGGAATGTGGTAAATTTCAAAAATTAAAATATTTACCCACACTGTATATCGTTCCAGACTTTTGCATATTTTAGCTAATTCATGCATATATGCATATTTCAAATGTCTTGTTGTAGGAGCTGAGCCATGCACGTACAAACAGCATGATTCAGGTGAAGACAAAAGTACTGAAATGATATTTGAATAAATTCAATTTTATGCAATTGTTTTTTTAGTATATTACAACTGTACAACATTATTATGCAAAGAACTCTGTGTTGTGAGAACTTATGCATAAAATATGCAAGTTAAAAAAGCAGTTTACCATATATATATATAAATATATATATATATATATATATATAATTCAAACTTGTATATTTTAAGAAGTCATATTTAATGTAAACTACTATATAGTTGGAAAAATGCAATTTTATAACGTGACCTCAAATAATATTTTTCGTTTTGGAATATTCAAATTTCGACATACAGACGCACTTTCTTTTGGAAGACCCTCTTTATTGTTTTGACTTTCGTTAATAATTTCTTAATTATTCTAGGTTGGCATCGATATGGATAATCTCATTACTTCTGTTAACAAATACGAAGGTGCAATGTCCGAAAAAGATCGCGCACAAAAAATGTACCACATTGCAATGTTTATTGATCGATATCTGGATACTCAGACTGGCATTGGAAATCCGAGTGGCCTAAGTAAAATCAAATCAATGGTCTGCTCAAAGAAAGCGGCTAATTATATGGGAGTTGGCTATCTTGCTATCAAAATATTATATATGGTGAACATTGCTGCGCAATTAATTATATTTTCAATATTTATTGGAAATGGATACAGGTTTACCTTCAAATTGCTATGCTATTAAAATTAAATTGAAGTTGAGGTAACTTATTGCTAAACACTAAATATTAAACTACTAATTTCCTAACTAATAGTTTATACTTAATTAAAAAATCTAAATGATTAAAAATCTTCGTGAAAATTTATATAATAAAAATTTGAAAGTTGGCAATTGTAAAATTTATTTATGATAAATTCAATGAAATACTCTGTTCTAACAATAAATATTGAATTAGTTTTTACTAAAATTCACAGTTTTTCGGTTCGAAAAAATTTCCAAATTAAGGATTAAATAATAAATTTTAATGATGCCCTAACTATTTGTGACTTCGGTTGATTAAATCCCGCTAACTAATACTATTTATGTACCCTTGAAAAATTAGAGATTTAAATCATTTTACAGTTAAATTTCATTTCAAATTTGTTCCTGAAAAGCATCACTTCTTGGAAACTAAAATTCGACAAATACAGGATTATAAATGTAAAGAATTATCATGACTATGTACTTGAAATTGTTTCAGTTTTGCAATCTGAATTTTTTTAATATTCTATGATAATTTGATAACTCGACTCCATTCGTAATTTTGATTTTTGACTTTTAGTCTTTTTGGTCTGGACATGATAACGAAGTACTTAAACAATGGGTGGAGCTATTGGAACAACAATCCCATCTTCCCTCGAATTACTTTTTGTCAGTTTTCAGTAAGAAATTTAGCTCAGATCACGCCTTATACAGTTCAGTGCGCTTTGCCAATAAATCTCTTCAATGAAAAAGTTTTCTTTTTCCTCTGGTGGTGGTATCTGGTTTTGTTCTTCATGACATTTGTGAATCTTTGTCTCTGGTGCAAACGGATCTTCGTCAATAATGAAGGTGTTGCATACATAAAGAAACATTTGAGATACAGTGGCAAGACAATCGATGAAGTAAGTTCTAAAAATATTTAATACTGGAAAAAACTTCAAACAATAATTGAAATCTTAAAACCAACTCAACTTTTTCAGGTAAAACACAGGTTAATTAAACTATGAATAAGGAAAATAATGAGATTATATTTTCTTGCGAATTGCAATTGAATATGAAACAATCTGTTCCAGTTAATCACTGTCAAATTATTTTAGAATCATTGCAGTTTTTGACACTTATCTTACGTCTTGCAAAAATAGTTAGAGTAATTATCCTTACAAGCAATTTGCAATGAAATGATTCATTCTGTGGAATGAATGCATTTGCAATAAACATTTAAAATAGTTTAAGTTGAAATATAATTTGAAGTATTTTCAAAAATTAAATATTTTAAATCGCCCATATGAACTTAAAACGTTTTTTAGAAATTGGAGTGCGGCCTATATACGCAGTCAAAATATTTAAAATAAACTTCTTACTACCTTTTAGAATGCGCAAAAGATGAAAATAATTTACGAAGCAACACTAGAAAGTATCCAGCACTTCTAACTAGGTTAAATTAAGTTTGTTAAATAAATGGAAAACGTATCAACACGGCAGATGCGGCTTATACACCTGCAACTCAAAAAACAATCTTGACAGTTTGGTTTGCGGCTGCTTTTACCCAAGGACTGAGGATATTTCTGCAAATTGAATTACCAATTTTAATTTAAAAATAAAAAACTGGGGCTAAAATATTATAAATTGAAAATTAAAAGCTTTGAAAAGACAGTTTCACTAGATATCATCACAACTCAACGTTTTTCAACATTATTTGATTTCAAAAAATTTGTGTGACTACAATATCTGCGAGAAGGCAGCACATGTAATTTCCGATGCTTAACAAGAACAGAGGAGAAAGATTTTGAATTTGCTTGGTTTTCGTAGGCTTGGGATCATGCTCAATTATATTTATATTGTTCTAAAATATTCTTGCATCACAAAGCATAATCTGACATTGAAATACATCAACGAAGGCTCCTTTAAGTTGTTGCTTTGAACAAATTTATAAATATTAATTCAAATTTTATTATTTATTAAATTGATACCAACAAAAAATTTTAATTTAAAAATTATGTAAATGCCATAATATATTACATACATTGTAATGTCTGTTCTTGAATAATTTCACTTAAATACAAGGTGTGTTTGAAAAATAAAGGGGCTGCTCACATAACTAGTATACTTCAAATGATGAACTTAATCTACAACTTGTGCTTTGCTTCCAACGCACTTTCTCCTCTTCCTCTACCATGCTTCTACACACTCCTGGAAAGATTTCTCTGGGATGCTTCAGAACTAATACGTTATGGGATTTTTATGTTTTCTACCTATTAAATCTTGCTCCTTTAATAGTTCTTTTGAGCTTGAGATCCCAAAAATTAACAGGAAACCAGATCAGGAGAGTAAAGAAATTGTTCCAGTAATATTATTTTTTCCGAGGAATGTGCGTTGGGCATTGCCGTGATGAATCAGTCATATCTATTATTATACAATTCTTATCTGCAACTCTTATTGATTGTTCACACTCCCCCCCCCCGTTTAAATACTCAATTCACTTGCAATTAATCTTACAATAAAATTGTTATCACTGAACCCGTTTCTGTTTTGCACTTTCAATGTTTCTATTTTGATAGACAATTGCCTCCACCCACTAACGTCATCTTCAGCACCCCCCTCTTCCCTGCTTGAAGCAATTGTATCACTCAAAGACCTGTTGGAATAGATCAAGACCCACTGTTAGAATTTTCCAAATTGAATAAGAAATGTTAAGTTTTTCAGTGTTCAATGGTCATTGTGTTGCTACAGCGAAGCACAAACAAAATATTTTAAATTTTGTCACAACGACTTGCTATTAAAATAATTAAAAAAGAACATTTGAGAAAGTGTACGATTATCATAGACTGCTGATATTGCAGCTGCACATTGCAGAAGGAATGGAGTATGCTGTAGAGCAAGGCCTTTTTTGAAGAATTCGTATTGCAATACGCACAGTCTTGTTACTTTTGAAGCACACCCTGTACATCTATGATATTTTAAAAAATCAGCCTTCCTAAAGTATTGCTATTGAGTTGCAGATGTTGCTTGTAGATTAGTGTTTATTTAAAAACATGCATTTCATTCATTTTCTATACTTAATAATTTATGACCACTAGTCTAAAACCAGAATTATGAAAAGCAAAGTTTCAAATAATTGTAAGAAATTTAAAAAAGCTAATATTAGTTTTAGGAATTCATTTATTTTATTAGGTTAGTTTCAACACTCTATGCTTAGCGATGTGGGTTCAATTATTTTTCTGATTCAAGAAATTTTTCACTTTTTTTCAATATATACATATAATTATTTTAATGGGGTTCAAAATAAAGGGCATGCACTTGCCGTACTGGGTAGATTTCTAAAAAAATCACCCGGCATACAACTCTGTTTGACCCCTAAATTTTAATCAAAAATTTTAATGCTTTCGTTTTAGAAAATATGGATTTCTTATAAACATGAAGAAGCTATCTTAGTGTGAGCTATTATTGTGCAAAGCATAAGTACTAGATTTCTTTAATTAGAAAAATAGTGTTTTAGCTTTTTAAGAAAAAAAGCAATTTATGGTAAAACGCTGACAAAGTTCTATTGTTTTCAAATGTGAAAGATTCGTTTTAGATACTTCTTCAATAATTACAATTTCAATAGTATAACTTAATGTAGTGATAGATATCTTAGTAACAGATTTAGGGGGATAAACGTACTGCGAAACTGTTCGTCAAAAAATATCTTCGTCCAGATGGAATTTTTGTAATTCGATTGCTTGCCAGAAACACAAACAGTATGATTACATCGCAAATCGTCTGTGCTTTATGGGAACACTTCTTGGAAAATAAGGATGAGGAACTAGCTCAAAAGGGTTTTCTTCCTTTTGATGATGATGACTATAGCGATGATACCGCATCGGATGATGACTCGAATGAGCCTAATGCACCTCCTCTTCCAGCGAAAGACCCTCTATATTAGTTATACACTCATTTACTATATTTTGCAATTAAACATCATTTGATTTTTAAAAATATTGTGACCTTTCTACTTCCTAATGGTGGGATTTTATTACCTCAATGATATATAAAATACATTTGCTTTAGATCTAGAACACAAATTGCAATGGTGCTTAAGTCAATCCCTAGATTTAGATTTAGCTATAGGAAATACCTATACTTCAAAAGCTCAGAGTCTTTACTTTTACGTAGTTTAAACTAATTTAATCATATATGTTTAATTCCTACCGTTATTGATTATAATATTCTTAGAATGAGGATGGGAAGCTGTTATGTTAGATAATAAAGACATGAATAACACATTTGATAAAGTTTTTTGCAACAGGCAATTATAATAGTCTAAATACTACCTTAGTAACTGGTGAAGTTCAACCTATAACACCGACTTTATTTGCCGATTCTTGACTAATTTTGAAACTTTCAAATCTGTTCAATCTTTAAAGACATATCTTGCCGTCCCTTTATGATTCCCACTTGGAACTTAAAAATTGCTCCAGATTTAATAGCTGAGCCACATTCATACAATATAATAACGCGTTAATTAGACATTCGACTTATCCTGTCCAAATTGGCAAGTATTACTCCAAAATTTAAAAAAAACTACCCAAAAGATTGTTTGAAAATAGACCTATTTCTAATACGTTGCCAATCAGTAAGATTTTTGGAGGACTTCATTTTGATCAAATTAACGAACATTTATGTAAACATAATATGTACTCTCAAAATCAATATTGTTTTTGCGAGTATGTTTCTACAAATGATGATTTGTTAACAGCTACTGAAAATGGGAGAAATAGCATAAACATTGAGGAGTGTTCAGCAGTTGCATGCCTAGATTTAACAAACGCCTTTGACTCTATCGACCACCACATTACAATTTTAATTGCAAAAAAAAATTTTGGGCCTCTCTGACAAAAGTGCATACCATCTCCATAATAATAAACAAAGAGTTACGCGAAATGGAATTTTCTATGATTGCATTTTTATTTAAAATAGAGTTACACAAGGTACAATTTTAGGACCTTTACTATTTAATGTGTATGTAAAGGGTTTAAACAATCATACCACATGTAATGTCATACAATATGCTGATGATACACATATGCTGATATAATACACATAACTCTCCTGAAATTGCTATAAAACTTCTCGAAGAAAATTGCAGTTTTCTTGCACAATATTTTGCTTCACTAAAATTGAGAATAAACTCACCTAAAACTCAAGCTTGTTCAAATAGTCTAATGTAGCATAATCCATTAAAAAAGCAAAAAGAAGAAAAGCAACCAAGATCAAACTCTAAATAAACATAAAACTCATTTATATCATTTTTGTATTTTTTATAGTATTAGCATCAGGTCATGTAATTTGAAAAATTGTAAAGCAAGTATTTGTCGCTTTAACCTTTTTGACAAATCATGAGTGGACAATTAGCTCCACATTGATTTTAGCAAGCAGTCATTTGCACACAGAAATATTCTATGTGGACTGCAAAAATAAAACAGTGAGAGGTAATTGTTTAGCTTACAAATATGTTTGCAGTAATTTCTATAAATATGTACAAATGTAAACATTTAGTTGATGAGGAATAAACTCATTAGCAGTTAATTTATCTTTATTTGGTTTGCTTAATTATGAAATAATGTGCAGCTAAGCAAATAGTGTGTGTTGTGATTAAAGGCTGTTGCGAGGGGAAAATGAATTGGTGCCTTGATCTTTAAACACATCTAGGTGTACGTCTATGTGTACGACTAGGAAGATTTTTCTAACATGCCTAGCTGGCTAGCAATCGTTCATTTCTACATGTAGTAGCAAATTCGCAATAAGGTTAGTCAGCCAAACATAGGAATACTACATAGTTATTAATCTTATTTTAGATCCAAATTTCTTACATCTTAGGTGACCTATAATGAGACCAATAATGACCATTACATGTATTATATCATATTGTTACATTTTATATATTTTATCTGTAGGTTAGGAAGCTGCTTTAGTTTATAGTTAGTTTGTATATAGTTTTATCCTTTTTATTTTGTCGCAGCTAGTGTTGTGCCTTGCTTGTAATTGGCATATGAAGGATTTTCTGATGGGGGGGGACATCATCATCATTTCCCAAATTTTTGAACATATTGAGAAATTAGACCCTAAAAAAATGCATTTGACAATCTTAGATTTTAAATTTTTCAATTTTTTACGAAAAATTTTATGATTTATCCAGTCAAAATCAATTTTGGAAACTTGACGGGGTGACATTCCACCATGTCTCCCCTGTGTACGCCACTGGCTGCATTAATTACTGCATAAATTTTATTTGGTTCAGTAGCTAGTGTCATTGCATATTATGTATTAAGTTAACACACATTGTTGAGTGTGAGTTTGTAAGTTGATTAGTAACTGGTATTTATTATCACCAATAGTTAAGGCACACATAATAAACATTGTCCTTGTGAGCATAAGCTGAGTTGTTGGAACATGGAACTTTTGGAATGGAGGATGGACCTTCAGTGTTTGGATACCACTTCAAGCAGTTGCTCACTTTGATCACAGCAAACTGGAGTCTTGTGGAGCCAACTAAAAAGTAGTGGTTACTTAATATACCCGTGTGGAGCTCAATATAGTTTAGATTAAGTGCAAAGTGTAATAGAGATATCTGATTTCAACAAGATAGAAATTACCCTGTGATGGAGAATTTGCTTGTCCATGTTACTAAATATACACTACTAAATGCACATCTCAGCCTGGGTGATGATTCTACATGGCAACCATGACAGGACACCAAATGTCCTACCTACATCAGGAAATGGAAAGATGTAGTCAAGATATTTGTTTCTTCTACATCAAACTTACCATGTTGTCAATGCTGAAAACTCTCTTGCTCTGTGTTCTTATTCATAGATATATTGTGGAAAACAATAAATGTTTCACTAACTGTGACATTACTAGAAAGAAAAGTACCCAACCTGCAGAAAAATTGTTTTTTGTCTTTGTTAATTGAATGGAATTGAAGATGGGAGAACCTAGATATTGGAGATCATTTCACATAGAAATAGAACCTCACAACAGCACATGATCCCTACATTCCAAAGACAATTAATGACAAATAAAAAAACAGAAGAACTAGACAACCCCCAGAACCTCAGCAAGATAATAATCACTAGAAAGCTTATCCCAAAAAATGGACGTTGAAATGCAGACAATCTCTATGGAATTGAAACTAAATTGATTTGAGATATTGGAAACCTTATGAAAAAATTCCTGAAAATGAATTGGCACTGAAAAATCAAATCTTATTACTGAATAAGAAATTCGAAAAAACAGAAAGTGAAAGGAAAATTATTATTGAGGAGTTGAAGCACAATATGAGTCAACAACTAGACAAACAATGAAACCTCTTTCAAGCTCAAGTGGAAACACTAACCCAGAAACTGTTAGAAGCAAACCAACACATAATCAAACAGAATGAAAGGTGGGAGACCATTTACAATGACCTCAAAGTTGAGAATAAACAATTGCAACAGGAAAATGAAACTCAACAAATGGAAATTGAGCATCTGAAAGATCAACTGAGATTGATAAAAATCTTGGAGGACAAAGCAGAAATGTTGAAACTGATATAAATGGAAGATATCCTAATTATGGAGGAACCAGAGGCAAAATTATATGCCCTGAGACAATGTACACAAGTAAACCAATCAAAGGTACACTACATGTAAGCCAAAGAGGAAGAAGAAAGGAAAAGATTATTCATCAAATAACCCAGGAAGTACACAAAAAGTTACAACAGAAGCCAAAGGCCCAAAAAAACCAACCTACAAGAAATCAATACTACCAGAAAGGAGAAATGAGGAGACAACACCATACAAGGCCCAGACTCAAAAGTTCACTGGGAAAATCAATAGTTATTCCCCGACATTCTAGGAATGACTGCAGTTGTTTGAACTCACCAATGGAGGAAGTAGAAAGGAAGGTGGATCAGGATGCATTGGCCACAAGGCTTCTGTTATATTTGGCAGGTGCAGCATATCAGCACTATCTGATGTTAGATGCAAAAACAAAAAGAAATTATAAATTGTTGACTGGAAACTTTATGGAATATTATCAGAACAAAAGTTTCAAAACCAGTACAGACTAATATTGAACAGAACAAAAATGAGAAAATTTGATGACATTAGAAACTACATGTCACAAGTTGAGTGATTGTTAACACTCAGTTCAAGAGACAGATATTATCCTAAATATGATCTACTTTCACACATCACAAAGGGTCTTCCCAAGAATATAATGCAGCAATTTGAGATCAAGTGCAAAATAGGTGGTAAGTTAGAAAAATGATTTTAAAGGTAGTAGACATTCAAGTGATGCTGGAGAACAATTCAAGAATTTACAAGAAAGAAATGTGGAAGAAACAGAATGCATCAAACTGGAAAGGGAGTAATCACAAACTAAATTCTCACAGGCAACCTGCACAAAGAAAAATGATAGGCATTAAGTTAAAAACTTGAGATGGACAAACTAAAAAAGTAAAGGAAAGAGACATTCAGTGCTACAACTGTGGACAAAAGGGCCACTGGGAACCCAAATGCAGGAAGTTAATAAATGTAATAGAGGATGGAGATGCATATTTCAATGATGAAGATATTTTGAATTCTGAAAATGAAATGCTATCTAAAAATGAAGGAAACAAAACAGCCAAGGAATTGGAAAACTAGAAGGAGTGCTGTCTCAGCAAAACTGTGCACCAGTAATCATATTAACTAATCTACACAACATCAACACAATTACAATTGTTGTTAATGGAGTAATGACTAAAGCTACTATCAACACAGGTGCAGTGAAACTGATTATAATGGATGAGTGTGCAATAAAATTAGGATTCATAAGAGAGGAACTACTAAAATAGCAATATAGACTAATTAATGCATCAGGTGAATATATTGACACAAAGGGAACACTGGAACAAGCGAGAATGTGGATAGCTAATAAAACCTTTGAACAGTCATTAATTGTGGTTGACACTCACAAGAATATGTTACCATACAAGATAATATTGGGAGATGACTTTGTTTCAAAGAACAAATGTATCTGGAATTATGGGAATAGAACTATTAGAGTTCAAGAAGAGGAGATCAAATTCAAAGAAGAACAACAAGATGTGAACATATTATTTGAACTACTAGAAGACATTAGATTACAACTGTACCACTGGAAAATGCATGCAATCAAGTCTGAAAGAGAGATAACAGCATAGGTCATGTTATATGAACAAAGAGGAATTAATACAAAACAAATTTCCATGCCTTCAAGTATCTGTATGATAAGGAGATGAGAAGGAAAAATCCCAATATTAAATGCATCAAACAGGAATGTCAACATAAACCAAACTAAAATGAAAATTTATGGAAAATACATCAAATCCAGCATCAGAATGATATGGAAACCAATAAAAGAAAATGATGGAGTTAGTAATTCACAATGCCAACTAAAGGGCATGCAGATGAAAATGCAAAGTAATTCACAATGTCAAATAAAGGACACATGGTTGAACACCATCACAGCAAGTAATTTGCAATGCCAACTAAAAGGCACATGGATGAAAGCTGAAGAAGAAGAAGAGAGAATACCAGAATTCAAAGAAGAAGAATATGAACACTTGAAGCAGAGCAAGAGAGCAGTTACAACAATTATTACAGAAACACAGCAGAATCTTTAACTTTGGCAAAATTAGTGTTGGACAAGCTAACTCATAAAATCATAACAACAATGGACAAACAAATCAAACTACCAGTACACAGAATGCCAGAGCAGCTAAAGGATGAATATAATAGGATACTAATTGAACTTATTGATAACAAAATCATCAGACCTAGTGAAAGTCCATATGTGGCACTAATGGTATTTGTCAAACAAGGAAAAAAGTATAGGCTGTGTATTGACTTCAGGAAATTGAACAAAATCACAGAGAAAGATTTGTACTCATTACCCAGAATTGAAGCCATGCTGTATGAAGCAAGTAAACATAAATACTTTATCATGATAGAGCCAAAAGATAAAGAGAAGACAGCATTTATAACAATGTACAGACTCTATAAGTGGATCTATATGGTGTTTGGCTGTGTAATACACCAGTGACATTCCAATGATATATCACAAAGGTTATAAAGAATAAACAACATAAGATCAAAGAGGGTATAAATGCATACATCAATGACATCATAATAACAGGTGATGCAGTAGAACAATATCTAGAGAAGTTGGATAGAACTTTGAGACTATTAAAAGAAGCCAGGCTGAGAGTAAATAAAAACAAATGTGATATATTGAAGGAGAAGGTGGTTTTCCTTGGCAGGATAATATGGAAAGGACAGATCAGCATGAAAGATAGCACACAAGAAATGATACAGAAAATTGAAAACCAAATAATAAGAAAGACCTACAAAGGATTATGGGATTCTTCAATTAATACAGTACATTTATACCAAACATTGCAGAAAAATGACAAAAATGGCAAATCTTATGAAGAAGTCAGTACCATTTATATGGATGTCAGAACAACAGGAAAGCTTGACAACATAAAACAAGAATTATCAAAGGTACCATTGCTAGTACCAACCAGTTCATGAAGTAGCTGAAACAATATGATTACAGCAATTTATGAATCAACATGTCATAACATAAAAAAGTTGGCAATGAGACAGCAGTGTAACTATAATAAGAAAATATATGGGCATGTGCACAAGGTAGGCAATAAATTCTATGCATTTACACCTATCAAAGTCAGTGATATAAATCAGGTATGAAAATTGAAGGCTGTATGGTCAGGTCCATATACAATTAAGAAAGTACTAAATAATAAGGAATATGTATTAAAAATAACAGGATATTACACTTTCAAAATTTAAAAAGAGTGATAACTGATATTGAGGGAGCAACCCTAGATGAAAATGCGGAGCTTAAACTAATACAAAATGATGGAGAAAATATGCATGAAATGGGTGAATTAGATAGCTTTCTGGAAGATGAATTTGAGGAGGAATTTTAACATGATGTGAAAGATGATGAGATATAACCCAGAGTGATGCCTAGAAGGGCAGTGAAAACTAATATAAATTATAACCCTGAAACATGGAATTTAAATTTAATAACTTAGTTTAGGAATTTCAAAAATGAAGAGACAAACACCCAAGAGCATATGATCACATGCAGTGTCAATCAAATCTGAGGAAGTGATTGAGATGAACACACCAAGCCAGAAGCAGAGAGAGGGACAGAGAAAATGTTAGACAGTAGGAGGAGTCCAAAGGACTACCTAGTAGTCATCACCACCAACTAGAGGGCATGGTGACCAATGGTAGCAGTACTACCACAATGCTTAGTAGTCCTCACTGCTGATGAAAGGGCATGACAATGAATGGCAATAAAGCTAATGTACAGAGTAGTCTGCACCACCAACTAAAGAGCATGTGGAGGAATGAGTATCCAGGAAAAGGTGTAAGAGGTGGAAGAACTGTAGTAATACAAAAGCAACTAAAGGCTGATGGTACTGCAGAATCCACAGCTGGTCAAATACTAACAGAATGTCTGGAAGGGAACCAACTAAATGGAGACCAACTGGAATCCATTAGCACTGGTTTGGAATTAGAGTATGGACCAAGCACCAGTGCAAGAAGACTGTGTGTCATCCCAAATGAAATTACACCAGATGGAGGAGCAACCATGGATCACTACTTAAAAGCTAATTAAATGCAGGATAGCAAAAACAGTGGGGATAATAGACGCAATAAAAACTAAAAACATTGGAGAGATCATAATAACAGAGACAAATCAATTCAATAAGAAAAATCCTTGATGCTCATTGCTAAAAATAATAAAGAAGGCTGAGGATATGTTGAGGGAAGGAATTGTAAAACCAGTAGAAATACTAGAGATGGCTATGATAATTAAGCAGAAATGAAGTTAGAAGACAAACTACTTACATCTACTTGTGTGACACTCTCACCAAAGACACAGGAGCACATGGATAGGATTAACATGGAGAAATGGGGAAACTTAAGTCATACAAGTACAATAGAATGGGTCAATGTGGAGGATGAATGATACCTTGTGGAAATTAAAATCAGACAAGAAAAAGAAACTGAAATAGTAGCCTGAAACTATCAAATAACTATAGAGAATCATATGGTCACACTGATGAAAATAATGTTTACCAAGGCATTTACAAGAATGGAATTGGTGAAAATACTAAAGCCATGCAACCAACTGGTGGTAGATGCAGAATGCATCACATCTATAATTGAGATTAAGCCAACCTCAACAATGAAACTCAGAAAGCAAGGGTTAAAACCCATATTCTATGAGAAATTGCAGGTTGCCAAGATGAACTAGCCAGTGACAACTGGAATGGCAACAGCGCCAATGAAAACAGGAGACTACCAAACAATAGAAGTACTGATAGAAATTAGGATCCTCAAATGCACTTCATTGAACCCAGTTTCAATCTCTATGTTATTACAAAATGGCGCCTACTGAAAGATTGAAGTGTGGTGAACAGATTTATACATGAATTTAAAACATACACAAATACAAGAGAGAAGGCAAAACAACTGGTAAATTCAGACATATACAAAAGGACTAAAATGATAATGTTTTGGGAAGACAAAAAAGAAGGAATATATGTCAAAGGAACTATAACCTCATATGAACTATACACAGATGGTGAACCTATGCATATACAATTGCAAGAACTGAGAAACAGCTGTCTTAAGATCAACACAAGTGGAGGGGGTGTGTAGCATAATCCATTAAAAAAGCAAAAAGAAGAAAAGCAACCAAGATCAAACTCTAAATAAACATAAAACTCATTTATATCATTTCTGTATTTTTTATAGTATTAGCATCAGGTCATGTAATTTGAAAAATTGTAAAGCAAGTATTTGCCACTTTAACCTTTTTGACAAATCATGAGTGGACAATTAGCTCCACATTGATTTTAGCAAGCAGCCATTTGCACACAGAAATATTCTATGTGGACTGTAAAAATAAAACAGTGAGAGGTAATTGTTTAGCTTACAAATATGTTTGCAGTAATTTCTATAAATATGTACAAATGTAAACATTTAGTTGATGGAGAATAAATCCCTTAGCAGTTAATTTATCTTTATTTGGTTTTCTTAATTATGAAATAATGCGCAGCTAAGCAAATAGTGTGTGTAGTGATTAAAGGCTGTTGCAAGGGGAAAATGAATTGGAACTTTGATCTTTAAACACATCTAGGTTATGTGTATGTCTAGGGAGATTTTTCTAACATGCTTAGCTAACTAGCAATCATTCATTTCTACATGTATTAACAAATTCACAATAAGGCTAGTCAGCCACACCTAGGAATACTACATAGTTATTTATCTTATTTTAGATCCAAATCTCTTACACTGTAGGTGACCTATAATGAGACTGATAATGACTGTTACATATATTATATTGTATTGTTACATTTTATATATTTTATCTGTAGGTTAGGAAGCTGCTTTTAGTATATAGTTAGTTTGTATATAGTTTTATCCTATTTATTTTGTCACAGCTAGTGTTGTGCCTTCTTTGTAATTTTAATTATTTTATATGTAGGGTAGGAAGTTGCGTTAATTACTACATAACATTTATTTGGTTCAGCAGTGTCATTGCATATTATGTATTAAGTTAACACACATTGTTTACTGTGAGTTCATAAGTCAAATAGTGACTGGTATTTATTATCACCAATAGTTAAGGCACATATAATAAACATTGTCCTTGTGAGCATGAGCTGAGTTGTTGGAACATGGAAGTTTTGGAATGGAGGATGGACCTTTGGTGTTTGGATACTGCTTCAGGAAGTTGGCCACTTTGATACAGTAAACTAGAGTCTTGTGGAGCTACCTAAAAAGTAGTGGTCTTTTAATATACTTGTGTGGAACTCAATGTATTTTAGTACAAGTGCAAAGTCTAATAGAGACATTTGAGTTCAACAAGATACACATTATCCCGCAATGGTTGTCCATGTTACTAAATAAACACTACTAAATGCACATCCCAGCCTGGGTGGTGATTCTACACTAAATCTAATGATAATTTCACAAATGTTTCTCAGTTGAATTTGAAATTTAATGGCACATACATAGAACAAGTTAATTTTTGTAAATATTTAGCTATTATGTTTGATTCTCAACTTAATTTTACAAAACAAATAACTAATGTATTTAGAAAGTGGCTACTTCAATTAAGGCTCTTAGCAATATATTGTATCAGCTTCTGAATACAGTAAAAATACAATTAATTCACAAATTAAGACTAAGTCACTTTACTGACATAAATCAACATCTTAAATAAATTGCATGTGCAAATAAAATGGGCTATAAAATAACAGTTAATTATTTATATAACAGAAATGCAGAAATCAAAAATTCAACAAACACTTTTTTAAATACACAATGCATTATTAAAAAACATATTAACTGCTTTCTTTAAAACGATATTGTTCCATACAACATCAAGCTTTCTATTCTCTAAAATATTGTTTAGAAATAATCATAGAACTCTAAAATTGAAGTTTCTTACATATAACAAGAAAATATTGAAAAATTCATTTCTCAATGCATCAAAATTATAGAATAATTTACCTAAATCTATAACACAAATTAAAAGTATGTGTAAAGACAAAATTAAAAAATAGTAATAAAAGGGAAAGTCTTGAATAGAAATTGTGTGGTCTTTATTACTTTAATACTGATTTTTTAATAAACTGCATCTAATCTAAATTCGCCATAGCCCAAGCTAGTAATTGCTTTTGTAATTATGAATTTTTGTACATGTCTGTTCTTTAATTTTTATTGTTTTTTTGACGCTATTTAGAGTTTTAAGCAGTATCTTGAAATTGTAACAGCAACTCTAAATGTAGATTTTTTCTTTCCTTTCCTTTAAAAAATAAATAGGCAAATATATAATGTTAAAGGTAAAAAATAATGCTAATTGCAAAAATAGGTACTACAAAATTTTGATTAGCAATATTTTTTTGAAACATTTTATTACATTTTTCTTATTAGAGAGGAAGCCTAGTGAACCCTCTGGGCTAGCCCTCCCTGTATCGAAATAGTTAGTTGAAGTGGGGAAACAATGAAGTACATAAAATCATAGTTGTTAAAAAGCATTGTATAATATAGATATAAACAATAGGGCTACTGACACTATATTTAAATTGTTATTAAATACAAAAAACACAAAAGTTCAAAAATACTTCCTTATTATTCTTTCTTCTAAATAATAAATATTAGATATATATTTTTCGTTATCATAATTATAAATTGAACGTAACAATTAATTAATTAATTAATTAATTAATTAATTAATAATAATAATAATAATAATAATAATAATAATAATAATAATAATAATAATGTAGGCAGGTAGCCCAGTTGGTAGAGACGCAGATTGGTAAGCTGAGTTTAAGCAACTGTGATCGTGGTTAGCAAACTGGATGACTTAGCTCACAGGTTAGGAAGCACTCTAAAGCCTTGGTTGGCAACTTCCTAGGACAAGGGCAGTCCAAAATGAAAGCTCATGGGGCAGGAAGGTCTCTTAAGCCTTGGTTGGCAACTTCCTAGGAGAATGTGAGTCCAAAATCAAACACAAAAAATAACACTGATGAAAAGTCATGATAGAGCAAAGGCCCTCAGTCCCCGGCAGGCCTTCAATGGTCAGAGGGTGCTAAGAATCTCCGGACAACAGGCGGACTCCACAATCGGGAGTGTGGACTCGAGAAGTGGCAGTACAGGATCCACACAGACCAATGGACAACGGCATAAGTGGACAGATGAGCAGAACAGGACAGCATTGGAGTGTTACAGAAGAAGCAGGCCAGATGAGAGGGGTTACAGGAAGAGAATGTTGGAAGAATGGAGGAAGGCAAGAACGGGATTAGAAGTTACAGAGCAGAGGCTTGCAGGGCAAGTGAGAAAGTTACAGCTGGATGAGAGTAAGGGGAAAAAGAGAGTTGAACAAGTTAAGCAAAGGGAAGATGAAGTGATAGATGTTGAGACAGAAGTGGCAGAAGTAGCAGATGCAGAAACTGAAGCAGCAATCAAGGAAAAGATGAAGGAAGAAATAGGTGAGAGAACTAGGTTGCCAGTTCCAAGAGGAGTTAAGAGAAGTAAGCTAGCAGTAGAGACAGCAAAAGTCAATAAAGTGTTGGAGAGGATAGATGCTAGGAGTGTTACAGAAGTAAATAGCTTAGTGTATGCAGGGGCATGTGAGGTGCTGAAGAATGTAGGCATGGACATGAAGAAGAAAAGGCAACAAGAAGATAAGGGTGACAGAAAGCCAGCATGGGCAAGAAGAATTGAGAATAAAGTGGCAAAAATTAGGCAGCAAATAGGGAAGATCAGGACAAGTAAGGCAGTGCCGGACAGGTGCAGGGCAGGTAAGGGGAAGACTATAGAAACTGCAAGAGAAGCGCTTAAGCAGAGATTAGTTGCAGAAGCTGAGAAACTGAGAAAGTATAGGGCAAGGGCAAAGCAGGCAAGAGACAATATGAAGTTTGAGACACAAGAAGGAAGATTCTACAAAGAACTAGATGCAGGAGAAAAGGCTACAGCTAGAGCAGGCGAAGATGCAGTAAGGTTCTGGGAGAATATATGGGGAAGTGCGGGACCAGAGATAGAGAATATACAGATACAGAAAGAAGTCAGGCAAGAAGAAGAAGTAATCACAACTGTAAGGCTGAAGGAGGCTAAAGAAGATGAAGAACTGGAAGGCGCCAGGCAGAGATGAGGTACATGGGTATTGGCTGAAGAAGTTCACAAGTGTTCATGGAGAGACTAGCAGCAGGCATTGGAGGAGTGTGTGGTGAGTGGGTGTCCAGAGTGGATGGTAGTGGGAAGGACATTTCTGATACAGAAGGACCCAAAGAAAGGTAGTGAGGCAAGCAACTTCAGGCCAATAACATGTCTGCCAACAATGTGGAAATTGCTAACTTCAGTGATTTCAAGTAGGCTGGCATGTTACTTAGAACAGAATAGGTTGATACCAGAGGAGCAGAAGGGATGTAGGACAAAGACGAGAGGATGCAAAGACCAGTTGTTGATAGACCAGGCAGTGGTGGAGAATTGTAGAAGAAGAAAGACGAACTTAGCAATGGCATGGATAGATTACAGGAAGGCATATGACAGCATTTCACATAGGTGGGTATTGAGGACGCTAGAGGCCAATGGAGTTTCACGGAAATGGGTTGAGTTTCTAGAGAGGGAGATGGCAAAGTGGCAGACTGAGATAGATGGGCATAGGTTGAGGTTTAGGCGAGGCATATTCCAGGGAGACAGCTTAGCACCACTACTGTTTGTAGTTAGCTTAATCCCTATCACAGAAAAGTTAAAGGAGACAGGCATAGGGTATAAGATGGAGAAGAATGGTAGAGAAGTAAGTCACCTGTGGTACATGGACGACCTGAAGATGTATGCTAGTTCAAGGAAGATGTTGCAGAAGCAAGTGGAGACATTGGAGAAAGCAAGCAGAAATTTCGCGTTGGAATTTCGATTAGGAAAGTGTGCGACAGTGACAATGACCAGAGGCAAGTGCATAGATGGAGATGGTTTGAGGACGAGCAGTGGAGATAAGATTGAGGAAGTCAAAGAGGGGTACAAGTACTTAGTTGTGATAGAGAAAGATAGAACAGATCATGCGGAAATGAGGACGAAATTAAGAAAAGAATACAAGAAGAGAGTAATGAAGGTACTACAGAAGTCAGCATTGAATGGGCAGAACAGCATAAAGGCAATTAATACGTGGGCGATACCAGTGTTGAGATATTCGGCAGGAATAGTTAGGTGGAATAAGAATGAACTGAGGGAATTAGACAGGGAGACAAGGAAGATACTAGCAGCAGAGAGAGCATTCAACCTCAATGGAGATGTAGATAGGCTGTACATGGCAAGGCATAAGGAAGGGAAAGGACTGCTTAGTGTAGAGGAAACTGTAGAAGCAGAAGCACTAGGGCTAAAGGAATATGTAAAAGAGCAACCTAAGGAGTCCATACTGGAGGTCACTAAGGAGTTAAAGAAGATAAGAACTGAGAGTGACGGAAAGAAGGTATACCAGAGTAAGATAGGAGGCGGAGACAGTAGATCATCTGATAGCAGGGTGTGAGAAGTTGGCACAGAATGAGTATAGGTTGAGCAGGCAGCATGGGTTAGAAGCAGGAGACAAAGTGGTATGAGCACAAGCCACAGGGCGTCATAGAAAATGAGAAGGTTAAGATACTGTGGGACTTCAACATACAGACAATCAAGGTGATAGAAGTACGGAGGCGAGACATAGTAATAGTAGACAAAGGGAAAAGATTGTGAACAGTAATAGACATTGCAGTACCAAAGGACAGGAATGTAGAAAGCAAGGAGAAAGAGAAGATAGACAAGTATAGAGAGTTGGCAGAGGAAATAGAAAGGCTGTGGAAATTGAAGAATGTAGTAGAAGCACTAGGAGCAGTAAGTAAGAAGCATAAAAGATACTTGGAGGAGTTGGAGTACCAAATTGGGGAGGAGCGATAGCACAGAAGGCAGCATTGTTAGGAACAGCTAGAGTCCTGAGGAAAGCTCTCAGACTCCCTGAGAACTGGTGAGCTCCCCAAGCTGGGAGGAATACCAGCATGAAGCTGTGAGAAGTAAGAATAATAATAATCATAATAATAGACTTTATTAAACTGTAAATGGAAAGTCACTGAATGTATTTGCAGCGTTGAGTGTCAAATTCAGTCTCAAAAATGCCCAAAATAGCTTAAAAATATTCTTTTTCGACAGTAGCAATAAGTCACATGCATACTTACTTTCCAATCCATTACAAAGCTGTGTGGATCTTCTGAAAAATTCATTATTAGTTTTGATCTTCTTATTTTTTAAAATATTGAAAAAACTCTTTGTCTTTGTTCTTAGATCTCTTTTATTGTTCCTTTGTATGTATTTGTCTATGTTTATACAATGTTTTCCTTGTCAATTAATAGATGGATATCATTTAATTGCAGTTGCAGTGTGATTGGCAGAATTTTCATAGTCTTAAGTCGTGATATATAATCCTGATCCTCCCTAGAAATCCATTCGGTGCAAATTTTTGACTCTTTCCAATCTACATGCGTTTGAAAGATTGCAGTTCCAGACAGATGATCCATACTGTAATTTTGAACAGATAATAGAGAGGTACAACTATTTTTGCGTGCTAGATAAAATGTGATACGGTAATTGATTCTTCATTTTATAAAACATTGTCAAAGCTTGTCTAATGATGTTAGAGATGCGGTTATGCCAACTAAGATTACTACAGACGTGAATTCCAAGATCTTTTACTGATGAATTTTGAGTCATATCCAATTCTATACTTTGAAATGCATCTTCAAATGCTTCCATTTTCCCGAAAGTGATTACCTGCATTTTGTTTTTATTAAAGGACATTTTGTTATTAAGACACCAATTATTTCATATTCTTGCATCATGCTGTACTGTCTTAGGATCACTCGAAAGAATTTTTAAGTCATTGGCAAAAAGATAATCATTACTATAAAGCTTTATTGAGGAAAGATCGTTAATCATGATGAGCAAGTTGAGAGGCCCAAGCAGCTACCTTGTGGTATTCCACTAGATAAACATCCATTGAAGGAAACAGACTGGGTTCTATTAGTTAGGTAGGAATGAAACAGCTTTAGCAGGTTACCACCGATTCCAAAGTTTTTCAGCTTATTTAGTACTATTCTATGGGAGACTCTATCAAACGCCTTAATGACGTCGTAATATTGACATACGCAAGGATTGTTCTGTTCGTTGTTACCATAAAGCTCGCGGCAAAAAATTAGTAACTGGATAACAGGTGACGATTTCTTCAAGAATCCAAATTAAGAGCTAGAAATGTAGCTAGATATGTTTTATGACGTAATAAATAAATACCACCTCTGGCCCAAAATAACCACTTCCTTTTATTGCACTAAATCTTTGTACCTGCAGGAAAATAACGTATTCTTGTTCTGATTTTTGCAATGTAATCTCGGGGAGCATAGATTTCAGACAATGTAACATTGTTTCAAAAAAATGTTTTTAAAAAAGGTTATGAGGATTTTAATTTGCAAGAAAATGATTACTGAGTTTTGACACCTTGGCCTCTCCCAAATTTTGGGACCTTTTTGACATAGATAAAGTAAAAAGGATTTGTGGTACAATTACTTCAAATTTTTATCTAAGACTTAATTTGCCTAAATTGTAGGCCCATGTTCATCTCTGTGCCTAACTCATATAAGCAAAAATAACCAAGAGCGTATCCAAGAGTCTCTGATGGAGAGGCATCAACTGTATTCAAGTTGAGTGTCAATTACGTAAGAGGTCACTCCATAAACTGTCATAATTTTCAAAAATGCGTCGTTAAAATGCATTTTTCCATCTTGGGTTCTTTATTCTCATAAAACTTTTTATAAAATAATGAATTTCGATATATGGTCCCTATAAATACGCCCTACCAGCGTAATTCAAATAAATAACACACTGATTTTGCGAAGGTTTTCAAAATCTTGATTAATTATCAATACAAACAATGTTTCGTATAAATCGTGCCGGAATTCTTCATTTGGATTAATAAAATTTATAAGAACTTTCAAATATAAACTTAATGCATCATTCATATTACCAAAAGTGGCAAAACATAATTCAAGATTTAATCAGCCACGGCTTTTGATGTTTATAACATCAATTCGCAGAAAACTTTATCAGTAGCTTTTTTTTACCAAAAGTCTTCTGCTTCCCAAATTTCGAAAGTTTGCTTTTACATGCTATTAATGTTCTTAACTAGATTTTCGCTTTGTGCCTTCCAGGCAAGTCCATTAACAGCATGTGATGGAGTGATCTTCTATGAAATTTGTATGAACAATATTTGGTAAACAAATTTAACTCTGGATTCGATTATTATATTAAAGTTAAGCACTATAAATCGTCAATGTTCAGACATGTGTTGCCATCATTATTTTCAATGACGTCATCCACTGGCAAAATGTGAGGATTTTCTTGAAATATATATGAAATATTGGTTTTAAAGTTGGAAATGATGAAATTCACTTGAATTCATTTCCTTGTTTGTATTTCATAATTATTTATGCTAACAATAATATAAACAAAACTTACATAAAATGAGTAGATATTTAGTAAATTATCATTATGGAGCTATGATACGCAATAAGAGTTAGGAAAGCGCCTGCAGAAAACTTGCCACAAATGAATTTGCCACAAAGAATATTTGCCACAAATATTTTTCACCACATGGGAATTTTCGCCACGCTGAATTTTCGCCACAGTAGGAAAACTTGCCACATGAGAGATTTCGTCACAGCGTTTTCTTAGGTTCTAATTGTGACTTGGGTTAGGGCTTAGGTACATAAAATATTGTGACATATTATCTTTGTGGCGAAATATTCTCTTTGGCGAAATGTTAAGTGTGGCGAGTTTCTCTTTGACGAAATTGTTTGTGGCAATTATTCTGTAAGCCTTAGAAAAGATCACAAAATCTCACTAAGAAAGCTCCGCACTTCTTGTGCGATAATCAAAAGCTTTGAAATGTTTCTCATAATGCATTTGCTCGAATACAAAAGTAATATAAATCTATTCTAAAGATTAATGATTAGAAAATATTTTGAAATAATGTTGATTAAATCACAGAAGATTGAATGTTCTGAATATGCTTGCAGTTTCTATTAGTGATAGTATTGTTCTATATATGATTTAAATTTCAGTTTATAATGACTTTTTGAGATAGAGCCTTTTAAAATTTGTGTGCGAAGCAAAGTGTTTATATTTTCAGCATATTCACGCAATTTTTGAAAATATTGTAGACAAATTTCTGTATGAAATTATGTTGGAATGTAGGTCTGTACAGCCTGTACATACATCAAATATCAGAATTTTCTTTAATAATGCAGGTGCAAATTCTAGTTTTATAAACCTAGAATAAAGTACAGCATAACCCATATTTAGCGCCACTCTTTATGCATAGACAAATTGAGGTTTGGCCATTATATAACTATAAATGTTACACTATTACCTGTATGACTATTCTGATTGCATGTTATTATTACATGAAATTATCCTGAAGATATCTCAAAATTAATAACGTTTAAGGCTACAGCATAAATATTTATTTTGATATTAAGAATATTATTTTGCTCATTTAGAGATGAAATTTTAATATTAATTAGTGTCAAGTTATTATTACTGCAAAAGGGAAGTACTATGGATACAATAGCATTTTATTAATTAAGTACGCATTGAATTGATATCTATGGTACCAATTAGTTTAATAGCTTCATTCAATTTAGAAAGAAATGATTCCCCATTTTGATTAGCTTCAATTTCATTAATTAGTGATATATTAGGTGAACAACATAAAAAGTTTGTTTATTGTTTTTTGAAAGAGTAACTTATTCCATTTAAAAAGTATTTTAATTATTGATTTTATGCCGTAAAAAAATTGTTTGTAAGGAATTGTGTCATTGAATTTGATATGTTATGTACCCCTTGTGATAAATTCCATGTTTGAATTTGAATAGAAGTGTGTCTGCTCTAACAGCCCTAATTTATGTTAGCTGTAATGATTTGGGTCTTATATACATTTCAACATTCTTCCATTGATAATTTATGTTGGAAATTTTTTCAGTCCTATTATCTTGATAATATATTTTTGTAATTTTTGTATTACAATAGGATTGCAAGGCCTTGAATAGTCAAATTTTTTAAGCGCTATGGCAATCTAGAGAATCAGGCTTTTCAATGAAAATATTTTAAGAAAATCTTTCCAAGCACACTTGTAATTATGCTCGGAAAATTTAGCAAGAAATTCAAATCTTTGGAATCAATTTAATTGCTTGATCCTAGAAAAAGGGGAGTGAATACGTATGTAGTATATAATGTATGCTTGTCACTTAGATTTTAGCTCAAGAGAGCTTAAAGATATTATAAGCGAATGTATTATATATAATGTATTTAATGCACCAACGCTTAAAAGATTGCTTACAATATGGTATAAACAAACGTATACAATTAGGTTTTATAAAATTGAACTTGTTCAAAAACTCCATTCAAATAGTGATAATTATTCATTGTTTATTAATATAGACTAAAATCTTTAGGATGCATTTTATCATGCGTTTTATAAGTAAGTAGTTAGGCATTCTGATCTAAATACACCTAAGTTGAATTAATACTAAATTAACAAGAATGGACCGTGTGTTTACTGCAGAAAATTTATTGTAATGAAATGTAGTAAATTGTAAAGAGAATTAAATTATTATTTAACGATTACTAATTGGAAAAATCTATTCATAGTAAAGAGTGAAAAAAAATCTATCAGCTTTCATTCAACAATTAAAAATGCTTATTTCGCCGATAGATGGCTAACAGAAATGAGAATGAATTCTTGAAATTATATATATATATATAAAAATGCTTATTTCGCCGATAGATGGCTAACAGAAATGAGAATGAATTCTTGAAATTATATATATATATATATATATATATATATAT
>CABFPE010000146.1:1029537-1054689 GCA_900660155.1 Hofstenia miamia | reverse complement strand
TATATATATATACTGTAGTCAAAAGACTATACCAATAATTCCAGGCTCAGGCCCGGTTCCAACTCTGATTAGACGTACAGATTTTCCTTTCTCATTCAAAATAACATTTATTTATAATCTTAGACAACCTCTATCCATTGACTATTCATTATTTATTGAAAATATCAAGGTGGTCGAATATATTTTTCCAGTATTGTATTTTACACACTATTATAGTTTGCATTTTTTACTTAAAAATTGAAGTCCATCTCTAAGTTGGCCTCCTTAAATGATTGAAACATGTTAAATTTATGAAATTCAATTAGATTGAGACGAAATGTTTGTAATGTGTACAATTACCAGCCTAATCAAGCAAAAGATTTTTCAAGGTTATTTAGTGTTTGATGACTTGAACGTGTATTCAAAAGCAAATAATACACCCTCTAAGCATAAACAAAAACGGTCATTCAAATTCGTTACTCTAAATCTTTACTTCCCCGATTTTTAGGGGTTTGATATCATTGATTAAGAGGAGCTATTTGTGTAAAAATTATATTGGACGGGATACATCTTAAAGCATAATTGTTTTAAGACGTTTTTTGATACTAAACATACATGACTTTTACATTATTTAGGAAAAAGCTAATTACAATTTCCAACATATCGCAGTTCCTAACTCTATTGAAATAAGACTTTTTACAATAAATAGATTAGTTAGTACAGGACACACTTAAATTGTTAAATAAGCAGGTCTTTGATATACAAACATGACTAAATGTGTATTGTGATTATTCAAAATTGATCGAAAAAAAATTATGAATAAAAATATTTTTAGAATGTACTGAAAATTGTTATCTTCTATAAAGTTATATTCTTAAGTGGTTTATAGAAAATAATGTCAAGTTGTTTATTATTTTTATTTACACAAGAATTGCGATTTAAAGTAGAAAACCTATATCCAAACCATTATCTGAAGAAGAAATAATTACGAATAATTGAAACTAAAAATAAATTACGAATTCTGTACAATAAGCTTGCTTTTGTTTGTTTTACGAGTAACCACAAAGTTATCAAATGAGCTATGTAAGCGACGTACATCCGGTGAAATGTTTAAATTAAATTGAGTTTGCAGAGATTTAAATTCATTATATATTGACTAACATGTCAGATCTTGAAGATAACTCTCCATTAGTAATATCAAGGAAAGAAGAAATAGAAGGCAATGCTGCCAGGAAGAAAGATTCAATTAACTGGATTCAAGCTTTATTACACATATTTAAGGCCAATGTTGGCACTGGTGTGATGGCACTACCCTTTGCATTTAAATGTTCTGGTTGGCTTTTAGGTTCTTTGGCATATATTTTAATTACATGTATCGCACAGATTGCCATAAATCAATTATTATGGTGTAGTGGCAAATCCCGGAGATCAGAAGAAGAAAAATTTGATTATGGAAAACTGATCAAAGTTGCCTGTGAAAATTCACGACTTCTTTGTGTTCAGAAATATGCTGATTTAGCCAAATTTTTGGTAAATTTTATTCTGGCACTTACACAATACGGCTTTTGCACTGTTTACTTCGTATTTGTTGCTGCTTCTCTAGTAAAGATATTTTCATATTTCCATGCAAATATCCCAGTTACAGAGAGTGTTATTGTAATAGTTTTATACATACCATTTCTCTTAACCGTTTTTGCAAAAAAGCTTAAGACCATATCCTACTATAGCACCATTGGTGTGATTAGTATTTCCATTAGCATTGTCATTATATTTAATGTTACTGTGAGAAGGCCCCCTACTGATATCATTAGACTTCCCAAAGCCAGCGATCAATTTCCAATTTTCTTTGGAAACGTCTTGTATGCGATTGAAGGAATTGGGGTAGTGTTACCAGTAGAGAACAAAATGAAAACTCGCAAGCAATGCATAATTGTAACCAATATTGGTTTTGGATTAGTGTTCGTCTTATACTTTTTCTTTGCCTTTCTTGGTTACAACCGCTATGGTAATGAGATTAAAGATTCCGTCTCTTTAAACCTTGAAGATGTAATGCTGGGTGAAATTGAAAACATTTTGATGGCTGTAGCTGTGTTCTTTTCTTTCCCCTTACAATTTTATGTTCCCAAATCTTTTCTGTACCAACAACTTTACGACAAGTTTAATGCTCACCAAGAGTTGCACAACAAGGAGTATAGATGCACAGCGGACTATTGGGATGACGTGCTACTGATAGTCAACGTTGCATTAATATGCATTGCAGCTGCTTCATTACCCTTTCTGGCACTATTGATGTCCTTCATTGGATGCATTGGGTGTGCACTTTTGGCCATCATTGCACCAGCCTTTCTTCATATAATTGTCTTTGACTCACTTCACCCACAGATGTCTTGTCGTAAGTTTGCAATCATAGCATACAACATCATAGCCATTGCCTTGTCTATGATATTGTCGGGATTGGGTATGGTTTCGGTTGTTAACGAAATAATGAAGTCTTTTCAACACGGTTGAAATACATTGAAGTTGACTGATAATTGTTAATTTGCAATTATTTAATTGTTTCAGAAATTCTGGATAAATCCATTTAATAAAAACATTTCCCGCAAATTTGCATTTATTTATATTTATGTGCTTCTATGTGATTATGTAACTTATAATTGTTCAATAGTTTCATCAATTTAGATATTCAATTAAATATTCATGAAATTCTGATTTGTACCAATGTATTTTAGTGTAATCAATAGATGATTTTCTGTTAAATTAAAATAGAAATTAATATAATTGAATATAAGATTAAAATATATTAAGAGATCCATCCTATAATCTTTCTCAGTCAGATATTTTTGTAATTTGAGCTGCGACTCAATTATATTTATAGGAAATTGCAAACTAGCCTGGAGGCATTGATAAAATTACTAATTGTACAATTGAAATCATTTCAGGCATTTTTCGATTTATGCATGTTACAAACCCTTATATTTATCTGAAGCTATGCAAAATATTCTCCTTCATTATATTATCTGGGATTTTTATTTAACAGAACACATTTTTCCTCTAATGATATTTTTGACCATCTAGAACTTTCATTACAGATAAGATGGGTTAAAAATTGTATAAAAACTGAAATTACAACGCAATTCCCTAATGACAATAAGCTAAGCAAAGAATATAATTTCATGTTCTTTAGCATGCTCAAATATTTCAGAAATTTGTATTTAGTTTTCTAGTTTCTATTTGATAATAATTCTTTTTAAAAGTAGCAACAGCAATACTAATCGTAGAAGTTGTTAAATAAATCTTTATATATATATATATATATATATATATATATATAGAGTGAGGCAAAAGTCACGCCCCAGTAAAAAGAAAAGGAATTGTTTGTTATTATTCTATTTTTATTATATGTACATCTAATTATCACTAGGGTACAACACAAGATGCATTCAGCAGTTCATAATAACACTTCAAAACTTCAGTCAATGAGATGTTCGAATTGCTTAGCCTCAGCAGCAATGCAGTGTTGCAAACGCATTGTAAAAGCACGAAAACATTGGCCAAGTGGGTAGGAGTCACTCTGCCACATTCATTCATGATATTTTCTTGCAGTTGTTCGATTGTTCGTGGTCGATTATTGTAGACTACAGACTTCAAGTGACCCCATAAAAAATAATCTAAGGGGATTAAATCGGGAGACCTTGCTGGCCATGGCAAAGGACCTGCCCTACCAATCCAGTGATTCGGAAAGATTTCATTCAAATATTCACGAACTTTTCTGGCGTAGTGGGCTGGAGCTCCATCCTGCATAAACCATACATCATTCAAATCCATTGCATTTCTGATTGCAGGAATAATATTTTGTTGCAACATTTGCAAGTAAGTTTCACCATCTACTGTGTCGTGGAAGAAAAATGGACCAATTAGTCGACTATTGAACTGTTGAACGTTTGAAGTGTTATTATGCACTGTTGAATGCATATTGTGTTATACCCTAGTCATATTTAGATGTACATGTACATATTTAAAAAATTGAGTAACAAAAATTCCCATTATTTTTGCTGGGGCGTGACTTTTGCCTCACCCTGTATATATATGTATATATATTTTGTTCCTAAAAAACCTCTATGTTCAATCTAATGCTTCGAATCAAAGGATAAATTCATTGCGCAGAATACAAAATATAACTCAAAATATTGAGCGTATATTTAAATGATTGATACATTTTGAAGAATTGAAAGTCTTTCCACGATAGATTATCAATTTTGAGAAGTGCACTTTTATAGCAAAAAATTTAATCATTGACCTTCTTCTTAGATATTATTGAATCATTAATACTTTTATATTTCAGTAGGTAAAGCACGTTAAGTAAATGATATTTAAGTTTTCACTTTATAAATTTTGATTTCCTAGAATTGATTTTGTAATGCTTCCATGGCGGTTTGCGAATTTTACTATTGAAAATGTGAAAGATTATATGTGTTCGAAATTTCAAGAAGTTGTCTCCACAGAGTTTTACTAAACATTAAATTTATAACTTCCTTTCACATGCTTAATAAGTTTTTGTGATTATTTAAATATATTGCAGTGTTTATTAACTAGAAGTTGGTTATGCACGCAACACATTTGCTCTATTGACTGATGGGCAAAAAATTACTACCTCGATGTCTCTTGCTTTTGAATATTAATATTATAAATTTAAGCAAATATGTTCAATTTCAATGGAAGTCAATATGCGGATGATAACTTTATATATTTTGTTAATCAAATCTTAGATTTAATAAAGAAAAATGCTGATTATATTAAAGTTTAGATTTTTCAGATTGCATTAGGGTGCATTCACACAGAAAGCTTGCGATATAGCGCTTGTATTTTTAACACATGTTTTAAGATAGTTGAATTCACACAGAAAGCGAGCGATAAAGCCAATCTTGAGATTTAAACAAGAGGAAATAAAGGAGGGTATTCACACAGAGAGATTGCGATATCGCGCTTGTAATTTAAACACATGTTTTAAGATAGTTGAATTCACACAGACGGCGTGCGCTTGCTATATTTTTTAACACATGTTTTAAGATAGTTGAATTCACACAGAAAGCGAGCTTGCGCTTGCGATAGATTTCTAGCAATGTATTAATACGAGAGTGTTCACACAGAACGCGAGCTTTTAATTGCTATTAGGAAAATATTCAATAATATTCTCTACACATTGTTATATTTTATTGCATTTGAGCTAATGAAAGTGGATAATTTTTAATATGCAAAGATTATTACAATTTAATTGATCTTTATGTAAATAACTAACTGAAAATCATTTGATACAATGGAATCTATGCGATTAGACAGCCTATTAAATTCTTCATTAAAATTATTGTTTTTCTTAAATTATTTAATATTTTGATAAACCTTAATGCAATTTATATTTTTTGAAATTCTAAATTACGGGTGAATTAAAAAACTTTTTCTAATTTAGGCAGATTTTTAAGAATATAGAAATCAAAACATTTTTTATTAATAGCAGTTACTATANNATAAACCTCTTTTGACTATAGTAAAAAAACTTCAAAAGACTAAACGTGTGGCACCCCCTTAATGCAATTTAATTTTTTGAAATTCTAAATTACGGGTGAATTAAAAAACTTTTTCTAATTTAGGCAGATTTTTAAGAATATAGAAATCAAAACATTTTTTATTAATAGCAGTTACTATAGTTCAACTAGTAACTGCTATAAATAAAAAATGTTGTGGACAAAACCTATTTTACAAATATGTTCAATAATACCATTTTTGTGATAATATTAAATAATAATTTGAAATTAAATACATTATACGTACTTCGGAAAAATATTTTGCACGAATTTAAATTATTGGGAGATGTCATCGTCAAAAATATTTAGCATGTTTAAAATCAAATTTACAATGTTTTACAATCCCGCTGAATATTGCTTGTTAACAAGAACAAAGTTTATTGACAATATATTTTTTAACGATGCTTCTAAAATTTGTTTCTAAATTTATTTAGAATATAAATGTTCAATTTAAATTTATTATACGCAAAATTATTAGTGCATTGTTGAAGTATATAACCCAGTACATTTTTTCAAAGTACCAATANTGTTTAAAATCAAATTTACAATCTTTTACAATCGCGCACTCGCGCGCTTTCTGTGTGAATAGAACTATCTTTAAACATGTGTTAGAAAATATCGCTCGCGCTAGGCTTTAATTGGGATTGCGATAAATCTTTCTGTATGAATGCTCTCTCAGTAACTCAACTGTTTAAATCTCTAGCGAGCCCAAGCTGGCACAATCGCGCTGTGTGAAAACCCTGGCTTTAATGCATTGCTAGAAAATATCGCAAGCACAATCGCGCTGTGTGAACACTCTGGCTTTAATACATTGCTAGAAAATATCGCAATCTCTCTGTGTGAATACCCAAGATTTAAAGCTAGCGCAAGCTCGCTTTCTGTGTGAACGCCAAAAGCTCGCTCTAGCAAGCACAATCTTTCTGTGTGAATGCACCCTTATTAATTCCTAAAAACTTGAAAATTATAGAGTGCTAAGCACTTCGATTTTGTCAAATCGATATCTTAAAATTGTTTTAAAATTAAATTATTTTTCTCTCGTAAACCCATTCATTTCTATATTTTAAGATTTTAAAATTTCATAGTGAAAATCAATCCGCAATTGACATGGAGAATCCTTTTCTAATATAGGATTTTAAGTCATTTAACCCTATTTCCACTAGTGTTGCTTTTACGTAACAAAACGGTTTGTCCGCATTTTGAACAATATTATCCAGGCCTGTTAAAAAAATTGAAAGGTTTTTACATGGACACATTTATTGGGTAGGGCCTGCTCATTCAATGATGAAGGTATGTGCTAAAAATGTACTTATACATACAAATAACAATTTTTTCAATGAGAAATCTAATTTTTGTAAAACTATTCAAATTTTTTCCATACCTAGGGTTCAGATAATGAGGCGGTCTAATGCCCATGGGAACAACAACTACTCTGAAATATTTTTTGAAGAAAAACTGTGCGAATCCCGTGCAGGTACGCCGCGCTCAAAGTCAGAGTTTGTCGCGCCGTAGGCAGAAGAGACAATTCTCTACCTTTTAAGATTTCAAATACCTTTAGTAGTTCTTGAGTTATAACCGTGTAAATATTTTGCTCAACAGAGTTAATCCTTCATTTTCTTTCACAAATATTTGCGCATTACTTTTATCAATTAAAAATTAATATTGGATAAAAAAGTCACTTTTTCAATGCAGCAGCTCTAATTTTCTCTAAACGAGCCTTTTTTTATTTTGATTTGGCCATCTCTAACGAGTCCATATGTAAGTCCTAGATCCCCAACGAAAAGTTTTAATTAAGGCTTTAAATTAATTCTCTCTAATCAAATTGTATAATAAATTTTATGTCTAGAATTATACTACTATAGAATCTCATTTGATAACAACAAGGAAATTTAAAAAGTACTAAATACTCTTACAAGCCTAGAATTGATGTAGAATTTGGTAAAAAATCCAATGTATTCATGTATATTATAAAAATTTTGGTAATTTCAATTGTATTAGGATTGGGTGCATTTACATTGAAACAAACACGAAGTTTAATGGTACACTAACCTTGCAATGAAACTCCAATATTGCGTAAATCCAGTACTGCCTTAAAATCCGTAATTTTTTCATTGTTTCCAATACTATAATAGGACTCTTTGAGCTCCTGTATTGCGTAAAATCCAGTACTACATAAAGAATGTTGTGGAAAAACGGGCTTACACAGTACTGGGGTTTAACTGTAAATATGAAGAGGTCTTCCAAATAACTTAGTATAATAGATTTTTGAAATGCTCCATGTCAAAATTTATGTTCTACCAGTATCGAAGAAAGTAAATGATTTAATATTGGTCGAGATTTTTCAAATTGGTTAAGTGCATAAAACTATCAACCATATAAAAAACTGTTTTTCGCTAATTTTCAATATAATTCTGTTACTTAGTAAAAAAGTATTTCAAATTTTGTTTGCATTTTAATTTTCAATGTTAATCGAAGTAACATAGTGGCCTATTAAATATAATGAAGACAAAGTCTCAGCACTACCTCTTGTCAAAATGTGGAGTTTGTTGAATGCTAACCCTTTCTGTTTTTCCAGCATGATAGATTAGGCTGACCACACAGAAGAGCCCTCCAATTCCCAAATTTCAGATTTAATCAATTCATTTCAAATGTACATTTCAAAATGCATTATAATTATTTTCTGCATTCTATCGTTTCCTGATATATCAACCCCTAGCAATATAGTCCAACATTTATAAAGATTAGTGTGAACTCAAAACTAGGTCAAAATAGAGTTTTAAAGTTTAAGAGGGCTATATATTGGACTTTATTGCTAGACACATTCCATTTATATATATATATATATATATATAAAGTGGAAATGGGGTCGGTTCGTACAAAGGAGCTCTGAATAAGAGGAAATGATTATAATTTTCTAAAATTGCAGAAAAAATTAAATATAAATAGCGCCGAATTGTTACATCAAGACATCACTTAACATTCATAAAAAGATACAAAACTAACGAAATCTAAATGCAGAACGCCGCTTCTTAACTTCTTGTGATGTATTTGACTTAGAAAGTTTCCGCTTTTCCTCGTGTAGTTTGCGGATGTAACCTCTTTTAAAAGTGTTGACCAAACAATGAGAAATTTTGTGTAGAGTAAATAATAACCATTCATATAATGTGCATTTGATGTGATGTTGCACTCATAAGTTTCATTGCACTTTAAAATACACTTAATAAATCCAGCAACAAACAATATAATTACTTAGTCAATTGCTGTTAAAATCGCAGAGTTCTGCTGCACAATATTTACAATCCCACTGAATTGCAATGCATTGAGTAATTTGACAGTAATATTTTTAAATGTTGTTGATTTACAGACAGTAATTTATTCCTGAAAAATGCCGTAAATTGGATCAGCTTAAGGCTCTCTAAGAATTCCAACTCAAAATTTCTATTAATCCCATTGATGTACGAAATATGCCAAAATTAGTTTCCAAATTTATGCATAGCCAATAATATGACTATCTGGAAGCTTCAAAATCGTTGAGCTGGAAAGCTCTTTGTATTTGAATGCTTGGTAATGCAAAAGAGCAACAACATGATTATCGAGATTAACTTGAAAATTGTAATGAAAATTTGTATAAGCTTTTTGAATATTTTCAAAAGCCGATACTTTTTTCTCCCTTAATGGCATTTATACTACCAGGTTTCAAAACGTACAATACAAAATTCATATAGCAAATTCGCAATTTGATATACTATTGATAAGCCCGATTTTTGTACGTCTAAGTCTTAAAACTTGTTTGGCTAAATGTTTCAAATTTATTGGGTACCATCGCTATTCGAACATAACCTTTTTCATTGAAGTTTTTGTTAGTAGAAACCAGGGGCAGTTGCAAATTTTAAAATATTTAGGTAGCAAGAAAAGCCGTGCGGAATTGCATCTATTCGAAGTGAATAATACATACAGTCATACTTGTAATAAACACATTTGCATTTTTTGATACACAAAGCATATCAAATCCAAAATGTTATAGAGCAATGTATTTACTTGTGTGCTTGTACGTTAGCAATATGCTAACAGCATTTGCAATCTAAAAACTTTACTAAAACATTTCCGTGTCACCTACTATTCAAAGTTCTTTGGTTCGTAGACCAGAACTAGCCAAAGTTAGTTTCATGCATTCAAATCAGCCTATTTACACATTGGTAGGACATAATTTCCCTTTATGAGTTCATAGATTGTAAAAAATTCATAAAAGTATTGCGTGAATTTTTAAAACAGAAAGTCTTACTACCTTCGAATGACTTTTCATTTAATAGTATATAAAGGAAGTCTCCCTTTGTGAGGAACCTGATTTACATATTCCAGCAAAATGATGTTCACTGGCGTATACAAACTTCAAAAGTGGTATTTTCTTGCATAAAAAAGATTTTGGGAAAATTATAATAAATTGTAAAAAGCAATATTTTGGCAATGTCTTAATCAGAAAATTTTGCCATACGCTGCTTTTATAAACAGTAAATTTTTTTCAGTTTTTAATGTAAAAAGCATTTCTAAAATTTTATTCTACTATATGCAATATTTAAAACAAATTTCAAGTTTAATTTTTCGTACTTTGTGGATTTAAGAACTCATTTAATTCAATATCTAAATAAATCTCGAAACTTTAATGAAATGACCCAAAAATCATGTTAAATGTTGGTAAGGGAAACCTTATGTAGGATAACGTAGATATCCATATATGCAAAAAAGGAGAATTTATAATATTGCACCGGGTGTATTTTAAAGTTAATTATGCACCTATATAAAGTAAGAATATATTTTCACATATGAGAACAGAACAACATCAAATATATTATATATATTCCAATATTGTGTATTAGATAAAATTTTATAAATATAGTGCGTTGTTAATTTCTACAATTAAAAAATAAAATTTGGAGAATATCTATGAAAATGAAAATCATACAAAGTCCAAGTTCAGCTCTAGATAGATTAATTACTATAAAATGGAAAGAACGATTGAAAATCTATAACCAAACAAGTTATCTCTACATTCATTATAAAGACACTGCTATTTACTACATTTATTATTTGCACACAACTTTGTGATCCACCCGAAAACGTTTCCTTCTGTTCTAAAGGAATCAGTAAAAATCACAATTTTAAAAAAGTGATCCAAAAATCCTGAAAATTATATCAAAATAGCCCTCACAAGCCAAATTGCCAAATTATTTGAAAAGCTAGTTTGAAAGCAAATCTATTCCAATATATTGCATTAGATAAAATTGTTTAAATATAGTGCGTTGTTGATTTCTACTATTAAAAATGAAATTTGGAGTAAATCGGCCAAATATTTGTTTTAAAGACTTTGTTAGACTTAAGCAAGGCCTTTTATAGTATATATCATGAAATTTATTGTGCTTTGTTCAATATTGCTTAACTTGTATATTAATGATATAAATCTGTAAATAGCTGTTGTAATATCGTACAATACGCAGCCAATACACTTATGTGGTGTGAAAACAACTGCCCTATTAGTGCTACGAGTAACTTGCGGAAAAGTATTGCTGATATTCAAAGATATTTTGTTGGAAATAAATTAACTTTGAATAGCAAAAAACGCAGGTTATCATCTTTACTAGCAAAGCAGCACAAAAAGATAAATAGAAACATATGCTCGCAGCTTGCATGATTAAGTGAGCCAATTGAACAAAGCCACGTGGTTAAATTTCTGGTAGTGGAAGTAGACAAGAAGCTCCAGTTTCCAAAGTTGGTATCGTCCAAGATAAAGAAAATGGCTTCTTCCATCCAGAATGTGAAAAATTTTGAGACCTGTTATCGAGCGAAAACAACTTATAAACATCTTTATATCCAACCAGTTTTCACATGCTTGAATATCACTAAAACAACATGCACAAATAAATACTATATTTAGCAAGTAGATTTCTACAATGTTTTTACCAAACGAAAACAAACAAGAAGACATCTCAAACGTAATAGAATATTGGCAACAAGTTACTTTATGCAATATTTAAGCCTAGTTAATGTTAAAAACAAATTTTATGAGAACTACTACGAAATTTAAGCTAAGAAGCAAAGAACAAAAACAAAGAAATGCATAAGCGAATATCTAACTCGGCAATCAACTTGGCAAAAATTTTATACAACAAATCTGTGGAACTACTACTCAATAATATAAGAAATGCAAAGAACTTAAATTTATTTGAAAAGTTGTTGAAAGATAACCTGTTAACTATCTTCTGGGAACATCCAAAATACTGTGTATGTATTGAAGAATGAGAGTTGTATTTTTTAATTGTAAATATGCGTTTTATGCTTTATCTGTAGCTTGTAGTTTAGTTTGTAGTTGTACATTTGATATATATTTTGTAGCATATATTTGTAAAAAGTTTATATAGGGTATAATATTATGAGCTGTTTATACCACATGCCTCCGGAAAATGCAAAAATTCAGTTCAAATTGACTAATGTCGAATAATCAGGTTAAGCCCTCACTAAGCATATCTTCGAGATAGGAAGAAACAGAAGATATAGCGACTAGGTTCGATTTCTCCATCCATTGGTTTCAAGCTTTATTGCACATAATTAAACGTCGACACTGCTGTGATGGCGCTACCATTTGCATTTATATGTTCTGGTTGACTCTTAGGCTCTTTACCATATATATATTAATTACATGTTCTGCTCAGATTGCAATGAATCAATTATTATGGTGCAGTAGGAAAGCCTGGAGATGAGACGAAAAAACATTGGATTATGGAAAACTGATCAAAGTTGCATCTGAAAATTCACGAGTTATTAGTGTATAGAAGAATTCTAATTTTGCCAAAAGTGTGGTGAACTTTACACTAGCACTCGTACTATACGGCGATTGCTTGATTTATTTAGTTTTTGTGGCCATATCCATAATAAAAATATTTTCGTATTTCCTAATAAATATCCTAACACTTTTTGAAAAAATCGTTGGACCATATCCGACTATAGCACAATTGGTGTGATTAGTATTTCCATTAGCATTGTCATTATATTTAATGTTACAGTGAGAAGGCCCCCTACTGATATCATTAGACTTCTCAAAGCAAGCAATCAATTTCCAATTTTCTTTGGAAACGTCTTGTATGCGATTGAATGAATTGGGGTAGTGTTACAAATAGACAATAAAATGAAAACTAGCAAACAATGCATAATTTTAACCAATATTGGTTCGTGTTATACTTTTTCTTTGCCTTTCTTGGTTACAACCGCTATGGTAATGACATTAAAGATTCCGTCTCTTTTTAAACCTTGAAGATGTAATGCTGGGTGAAATAGAAAACATTTTGATCGCTGTAGCTGTGTTCTTTTCTTTCCCCTTACAATTTTATTTTCCCAAATCTTTTCTCTACCAACAACTTTACGACAAGTTTAATGCTCACCAAGAGTTGCACAAAAAGGAGTATAGATGCACAACGGAATATTGGGATGACGTGCCACTGATAGTACGTTCCATTAACATGTATTGCAGCTGCTTCATTACCCTTTCTGGCACTATTGATGTCCTTCATGGGATGCATTGGGTGTGCACTATTGGTCATCATTTCACCTGGCTTTCTCCATATTATTGTCTATGACCCGGTGCGCCCATAGGTGCAGTAATATTATGCAATGCCATATCCATTAACATTACAAGGATATATTGTCAGGATTGTGCATTGCTTCAGTTTTTAACAAAGCATTCAATTTAAACGAAAAAATTTGAACTATATTGAAATTCTGTGTTCATTAATTATAAGCATTTGTAAATATTAAATTGATATAAACTTTCAGGTAAATGCATTTGTTAAATCATTCCTGTTAATTGCATGCAATTTACCAAGTTTAAGGGATGATAAAAAATACTATTTTTCTGAAATTTTCTGAAAAAGGTTTCATGTAGATATTGTGGGGTTTTTTGCACCCCCTCCCAAAAAATAAAGGTTTTTTATTAAAAAATTAAAATGGAATTAAATTGCATAAAAATATGGCAAAAGCTGCTTTAAAAATTTGCGGTAGAAATCGGTTAAATTGCGTTAAGAATCTCGTAACCACTAAAACAAAGCCATATATTCACACTTCAATTGAGTTATATACAAGTACACAAGATATTGGTTTGTGTTCCGTGGTTAGTTTCATTCTCTTTTAAGAAAGCAAGCCGTCAAGTGAAGAGAACGCACGTTCAATTTTGAATGCATGCTTGTAAGTCGTCACTGCAAGTAGGAGATTTATAGAACCCTCTGAAACACGATTTCCGCAAATAAATTCGGAAAGTTCCATAAGTTTATGTAGATCTGAGATTTCTTTAGTACATCAAGCTTTTCTTTTAAGGCTCAAAAGTAATCCAAACAGCTGCTTTTTCAGACCCCAAAACTGGGTTCCAGTGCCACACAGTGAGGGATTCCAAAATTGAAATGTGGCATTAGAATGAAAATGAGTGGCCGCATATTTTAAATAATCATATCTCAATTAAATAATGATGATAATTTTATTGTAAGAAGATACAAACTCAAATACATCATAATCCTAAAATATAACATATACAAATATATATATACCGTGCGTTTTTAAAGTTCCGGTGAATTTGAAACGTATAGTTCGGAAATATAACAAAATTTAATCAACAAAGAAAACATAAATTATTAACAGTTATGAGTTAGCATTGATTGTTCAAATAATGATTTCGAGGTGACCACCTTCATTTTCAATAGAGGTTTTCAATCTTTGAAGCAGAGAATCACACACATTTTGAAGAAATTCTTCTATCATTGATTCGTATACCTCAATATTTTTCTCCTTCATTTGTTGCAAATTTTGAGGTTTAGGTTCTGCATAAACCATGTTTTTCATCCACCCCCAGACAAACAAATCCAAAGGAGATAAGTTGGGAATTCTAGGAGGCCAGCTAAACTCAATTCGATCACTAATAAGACCACCAGGAAAAAGGGTTTTCAATGATTCAAGCGATGTATTGGCCGTATGTGGTCTAGGGCCATCTTGCTGCAGGATTGATGTGCGCCACTTCCTTTTAGATTTCAAATAAGGTATGATTTGTCGCTTCAAAAAGTCTACATAAATATCTTTGGTAAGAGTGCCTTCTGGCAAGGCTATTATTGGTAGTCTAACAGACTTTGAAAAGCCTACCCACACCATAACCTGACTTGAAAAATGTGTGATACCTGACTGATGGGTGGTTTTTCAGCACTTGTGTTTTGTCTGTTAACCACACTACCACACCATTTAGACTAAAGTAGGCTTCATCTGAAACTCTTCCTAAGAAGGATGGTTCGTCTTCAGCTTCTTTAAGAAATCTTTTCGCAATCATCATCACTAAGCTGCAGCCCCAATTGGATCTTATATGGTTCAATTTTTAACTCTCGCTTCATAATTTTCCATGCAGTCGATTTTGATCGGCCAACACTTGCAGCGAAATTCCAGGTGGTCAGAAGCTGACCCAGGTTTTTCAGTTGTTGAATCGCCTCCTCGACTGCCACAATATCATTGCTTATAGAATCGCCTCTTCCACTTCTAGGTAGATCTGACACTGTGCCATACTCCTCAAATTTATTGATAAGTCGTCGAACTGAGGTATCACTCGGACGATTTTCTTTGCATTTAATACCATGCTTAGTACAGTACTGTTAAATGGCTGCAATTACTGATTTTTGGCTGGCATAATATATCATCAAGATATCGATTTTCTGCCTCGTGTCCATTGTAAACAAAATCCAAACATAAATACTACCGAGTGACCTAATGATTCTTAATGTTTTATTGAATATTTTTAAAGAGAGTTTTTAAATTCACCGGAACTTTAAAAACGCACGGTATATATATATATATATATATATCGCTTTTATTGAAAACTATCGTAACACAATTTTGGACATTTTTCAGCAGAGCGATTTGAAGTGTTTGTTTATATTTGTGTTTTTTTGAATTTGTCTAATGTTCATGACATGTTATAAACAAAACTAAAATATTATCTATTATTCAATAGGTCATTAAAGAAATTTTTGCAGAAATATTAATTTTTATGATAAACTATACTATTTTAATAAAATTATATTATCAGATAGAATAGTTTTATATATAAACACTTGAATAAAAAGTAGTTACAATTTACTTACAAAATTCAAATGTGCGTTACACCATGGACAGCATACTTATGAGAATTTGTGTGTTGTAATGATTAATATTGGAAATCAACCCTAGTAAATACGTTTGGAAAATTTGGCAAATATTTGCCAAATATTTGGAAAAAAATGCATAATTTTTGTAAATGGCAATATTCCAAATATTTGGCAAATATTTGCCAAATAATTGCCAAATTTTCCAAATTTGTACAATTTGTACATTCATTAATTTAAAGCTTATTTGAATAAATAAACGTGTACATAATATATAATTGAGTATTTCAAACATTTTTGAAACCAATATAACGAAAATTTCAACTTTTCATTGACTACTGTTATAAACAATTAAAGTATTTATATATCTAAGAATAATTTATGCAACAATTAAATACTCAATTAGTACTAGTTATGGACTAGTGTTATAACCTGTATTCTATTAGTTTTTTATGTTCACACCAGAAATAATTTTTAAATCTAACATACTTATAAATGCTTAAGTTATAATTCATAACTGCCAAAATTTTGAGCAAATTGTTACGGAATATAAACAAGATTAATTAGAAAATTTTCAATGTTGCATTAGTTAAGAATTATGATGTTGACTTGCATACTAATGCTGTAATGCATTTGGTTGGCAGTTGATTGCTGTAGTTAAGACTATGATTAGTCTGTATTTGATCTATACGTCTTGTGTATACATCTTATGTATACTGTGAAGCAGTTTAACCAACTGCTGCTATAAATAACTAAAGCTGATGAAAGTTTAATGCTTTTCATAAATGTATGAGTGTAATTGTTTAATATATTTCATAAATTCTACAAAAATCACTTAGCACAAAACTTGGAAACTTTGTCAAATATTTGGTAAAATTTGCCAAATATTTGGAATCGATTTGCAAATCCTTTCCAAATATTTGGCAATAATTTGGCAATTTTTTGCCAAATTTTCCAAATTTATTTACTAGGGAAGTCATTACACGTACCCGCTATTTTTGACTCGTTTGTAAATATTGTATACATGTTTGTCAAGTACATTGTATTTAATTAAATATATATATATATATATATATATATATATAAATGGAATCTAAACACAAGAGAGTTTCTATTTAACTGCCTAGTCTGCGATTTTCCATAGTATGCAGCTCCGTTTGATGAAAAGCTGCAATAATTAATATTATCAAAAAAATTTTACATTACACTTTTGGAATATGGGTGTAATTTCTTTATATATATATATATATATATATATAAATTTCAATTCAAAGGTTCTTAAAACATTTGCGCCTGGGCTACAGAAAGTGCACCAGCTATATTTCCAAGGGATAAATACATAATAAACAGAAACCTGATTATTTTAAACAATTGCAGAAAATTAGTATTATGTAAACACTCAGTGGTAGCTTTAAAATCTTCAGCTATTTTATCATTTATACCACTGGTTTAGGGTGAAGGAATAGAATGCCCAAAATCGTAGATTCCAAAATGATTGAATCTTATCCTTTTTGAATGAGATTTAATTGGAGACTTTCAAATTTGGAAGTAGTTATAATTGCATGACTCTTGTATTTAATAGCAAATTTCATTACTCAATCAACAAAAAATTATTGAGTGCATAAGTAGCTATAAAAACTTACCCAGTTCTCTGTAGATTAAGTATTATTTATAATACATATTAATATGTTGTGCATAAGAAGGAACAAATGTTTAAGTAGAAAAGGGGTTTTTCAAAGAAAACTAAAACACTAATATTTTTTTGATTATCATATGAATACTTTTACTTAATTTAAAAGTACTTAACACTTAAAACCTTAAAAATATCTTTTATATTATAAACTAGCCATGATTTTACACTTACATTAATGCAGTTTCAATCTTTTCTTTAAAACTCAATAATACATCAATACGAGTTGCATAATTTTATACTTACTTACTTAATCCTTCAAAATCTCTAAGAAAGCAAGAAATATTTGAAATAGCCTATTAAAAAGTTTATACTCTGCTTTTCAAATCATTCTTTGCAAATAATAAAATATATTGAAAATGAGATTTCCCAAACTTAGAATGGGAATTACTCCATCAAGTGAAGTACAGCAAAAATATCTCACCGGCATTTTAGGGAAAGCACAAGAGAAAGACGACAGCGTGTTGTATTTTAGGATTGTTATGATGTATTTGAGTTTGTATCTTCTTACAATAAAACTATCATCATTATTTAATTGTTGAGATATTACTATTTAAAATATGCGGCCACACATTTTCATTCTAATGCCAAATTCCAATTTTGGAATCCCTCACTGTGTGGCACTGAAACCCAGTTTTGGGGTCTGAAACAGCAGCTGTTTGGATTACTTTTGAGCCTTAAAAGAAAAGCTTGATGTACTAAAGAAATCTCAGATCTACATAAACTTATGGAACTTTCGGAATTTATTTGCGGAAATCGTGTTTCAGAGGGTTCTATAAATCTCCTACTTGCAGTGACGACTTACAAGCATGCATTCAAAATTGAACGTGCGTTCTCTTCACTTGACGGCTTGCTTTCTTAAAAGAGAATGAAACTAACCACGGAACACAAACCAATATCTTGTGTACTTGTATATAACTCAATTGAAGTGTGAATATATGGCTTTGTTTTAGTGCTTACGAGATTCTTAACGCAATTTAACCGATTTCTACCGCAATTTTTTAAAGCAGCTTTTGCGATATTTTTATGCAATTAAATTCTATCTCTAATTTTTCAATAAAAACCTTCTATTGTTAGGTAGGGAGTGCAACAACCCACACAATATCTACATGAAACCTTTTTCAGAAAATTTCAGAAAAATAGTATTATTTATCATCCCTTAAACTTGGTAAATTGCATGCAATTAACAGGAATGATTTAACAAATGCATTTACCTGAAAGTTTATATCAATTTAATATTTACAAATGCTTATAATTAATGAACACAGAATTTCAATATAGTTCAAATTTCTTCGTTTAAATTGAATGCTTTGTTAAAAACTGAAGCAATGCACAATCCTGACAATATCCTTGTAATGTTAATGGTTATGGCATTGCATAATATTACTGCACCTATGGGCGCACCGGGTCATAGACAATAATATGGAGAAAGCCAGGTGAAATGATGACCAATAGTGCACACCCAATGCATCCCATGAAGGACATCAATAGTGCCAGAAAGGGTAATGAAGCAGCTGCAATACATGTTAATGGAACGTTGACTATCAGTGGCACGTCATCCCAATATTCCGTTGTGCATCTATACTCCTTTTTGTGCAACTCTTGGTGAGCATTAAACTTGTCGTAAAGTTGTTGGTAGAGAAAAGATTTGGGAAAATAAAATTGTAAGGGGAAAGAAAAGAACACAGCTACAGCGATCAAAATGTTTTCGATTTCACCCAGCATTACATCTTCAAGGTTTAAAGAGACGGAATCTTTAATGTCATTACCATAGCGGTTGTAACCAAGAAAGGCAAAGAAAAAGTATAAGACGAACACTAATCCAAAACCAATATTGGTTACAATTATGCATTGTTTATTATCTACTGCTAACACTACCCCAATTCCTTCAATCGCATATAAGACGTTTCCAAAGAAAATTGGAAATTGATTGCTTGCTTTAAGAAGTCTACTGATATCAGTAGGAAGCCTTCTCACTGTAATATTTAAAGTAATTAAGATGCTAATAAAAATACTAATCACACCAATTGTGCTATATAGTCGGATATGGTCCAAAGATTTTTTCAAAAACTGTTAGGATATTTATTAGGAAATACGAAAATATTTTTATTATGGATATGGCCACAAAAACTAAATAAATCAAGCAATCGCCGTATAGTACGAGTGCTAGTGTAAAGTTCACCACACTTTTGGCAAAATTAGAATTCTTCTATACACTAATAACTCGTGAATTTTCAGATGCAACTTTGATCAGTTTTCCATAATCCAATGTTTTTTCGTCTCATCTCCAGGCTTTCCTACTGCACCATAATAATTGATTCATTGCAATCTGAGCAGAACATGTAATTAATATATATATGGTAAAGAGCCTAAGAGTCAACCAGAACATATAAATGCAAATGGTAGCGCCATCACAGCAGTGTCGACGTTTAATTATGTGCAATAAAGCTTGAAACCAATGGATGGAGAAATCGAACCTAGTCGCTATATCTTCTGTTTCTTCCTATCTCGAAGATATGCTTAGTGAGGGCTTAACCTGATTATTCGACATTAGTCAATTTGAACTGAATTTTTGCATTTTCCGGAGGCATGTGGTATAAACAGCTCATAATATTATACCCTATATAAACTTTTTACAAATATATGCTACAAAATATATATCAAATGTACAACTACAAACTAAACTACAAGCTACAGATAAAGCATAAAACGCATATTTACAATTAAAAAATACAACTCTCATTCTTCAATACATACACAGTATTTTGGATGTTCCCAGAAGATAGTTAACAGGTTATCTTTCAACAACTTTTCAAATAAATTTAAGTTCTTTGCATTTCTTATATTATTGAGTAGTAGTTCCACAGATTTGTTGTATAAAATTTTTGCCAAGTTGATTGCCGAGTTAGATATTCGCTTATGCATTTCTTTGTTTTTGTTCTTTGCTTCTTAGCTTAAATTTCGTAGTAGTTCTCATAAAATTTGTTTTTAACATTAACTAGGCTTAAATATTGCATAAAGTAACTTGTTGCCAATATTCTATGATGTTTGAGATGTCTTCTTGTTTGTTTTCATTTGGTAAAAACATTGTAGAAATCTACTTGCTAAATATAGTATTTATTTGTGCATGTTGTTTTAGTGATATTCAAGCATGTGAAAACTGGTTTGATATAAAGGTGTTTATTAGTTGTTTTCGCTCGACAACAGGTCTCAAAATTTTTCACATACTGGATGGAAGAAGCCATTTCCTTTATCTTGGACGATACTAACTGTCGAAACTGGAGCTTCTTGTCTACTTCCACTACCAGAAATTTAACCACGTGGCTTTGTTCAATTGGCTCACTTAATCATGCAAGCTGCGAGCATATGTTTCTATTTATCTTTTTGTGGTGCTTTGCTAGTAAAGATGATAACCTGCGTTTTTTGCTATTTAAAGTTAATTTATTTCTAACAAAATATCTTTGAATATCAGCAATACTTTTCCGCAAGTTACTCGTAGCACTAATAGGGCAGTTGTTTTCACACCACATAAGTGTATTGGCTGCGTATTGTACGATATTACCACAGCTATTTACAGATTTATTTATGTAATTATTATACAAGTTAAGCAATATTGAACCAACCACATTTCCTTCTAGAACCCTTTTGTTTCGTCCAATGCATTCAGAGTATATTTCACTAACACGTAAACGCTGTTTTCTGTCTGTTAGGAAGCCTTTTAAAAATTTTCTTGCATTGTACGAATCCATAATTTTCCAATTCGATTTCATGATATATGCTATAAAAGGCCTTGCTTAAGTCTAACAAAATCTTTGAAACAAATATTTGGCCGATTTACTCCAAATTTAATTTTTAATTGTAGAAATTAACAACGCACTATATTTAGAAAATTTTATCTAATACACAATATTGGAATACATATAATTTGATGTTGTTCTGTTCTGATATGTGAAAATAGCATTCTTACACTTTTATAGATGGATAATTAACTTTAAAATACATCCGGTACAATATTATAAATCAATATTGTCCATATGTGGATACATACGTTATCCTACATAGGGTTTCCCTTACCAACATTTAACATGATTTTTGGGTCATTTCATTAAAGTTTCGAGATTTATTTAAATATTGACTTAAATGAGTTCTCAAATCCACAAAGTACGAAAAATTAAACTTGAAATTTGTTTTAAATATTGCATATAGTAGAATAAAATTTTGGAATTGCTTTTTACCTTAAAAACTGAAAAAAAATTTACTGCTTATAAAAGCAGCGTATGGCAAGATTTTCTGATTAAGACATTGCCAAAATATTGCATTTTACCGCATAACTTTTTACAATTTATTATAATTTCCACAAAATGTTTTTTTATGCAAGAAAATACAACTTTGGAAGCTTGTATACGCCACTGAATATTATTTTGCTATATTGGAATATGTTAAATCCGGGTCCTCACTGAGTGGGACTTCTTTTATATATAGTATTAAATGAAAAGTCATTCGAAAGTAGTAAGACTATTTCTGTTATTCACGCAATACTTTTATGAATTTTTTACAATCTATGAACTCATGAAGGGAAATTATGTCCTACCAATATGTAAATAGGCTGATTTGAATGCATGAAACTAACTTTGGCTAGTTCCGGTCTACGAACCAAAGAGCTCTGAATAGTAGGAGACACGGAAATGTTTTAGTAGTTTTTAGATTGCAAATGCCGTTAGCATATTGCTAACACAAGCACACGTTAATAAATTGCACTATAACATTTTGGATTTAATATTGTCTTNGTCATTTCATTAAAGTTTCGAGATTTATTTAAATATTGACTTAAATGAGTTCTCAAATCCACAAAGTACGAAAAATTAAACTTGAAATTTGTTTTAAATATTGCATATAGTAGAATAAAATTTTGGAATTGCTTTTTACCTTAAAAACTGAAAAAAAATTTACTGCTTATAAAAGCAGCGTATGGCAAGATTTTCTGATTAAGACATTGCCAAAATATTGCATTTTACCGCATAACTTTTTACAATTTATTATAATTTCCACAAAATGTTTTTTTATGCAAGAAAATACAACTTTGGAAGCTTGTATACGCCACTGAATATTATTTTGCTATATTGGAATATGTTAAATCCGGGTCCTCACTGAGTGGGACTTCTTTTATATATAGTATTAAATGAAAAGTCATTCGAAAGTAGTAAGACTATTTCTGTTATTCACGCAATACTTTTATGAATTTTTTACAATCTATGAACTCATGAAGGGAAATTATGTCCTACCAATATGTAAATAGGCTGATTTGAATGCATGAAACTAACTTTGGCTAGTTCCGGTCTACGAACCAAAGAGCTCTGAATAGTAGGAGACACGGAAATGTTTTAGTAGTTTTTAGATTGCAAATGCCGTTAGCATATTGCTAACACAAGCACACGTTAATAAATTGCACTATAACATTTTGGATTTAATATTGTCTTAGTGTATCAAAAAGAGCAAGTGTTTTTATTAGAAGTATGACTGTATGTTTTATTAACTTCGAATAGATGCAATTCCCAAATATTTTAAAATTTGCAAGGGGGGGGGAGCCACTGGTTTCTACTAACAAAAACTTCAATGAAAAAGGTTATGTTTCCATCTATGTTATTGATTTTAGTAGAAATTGAAGGTTTTCACGATTATATTTGATGTTATTTTCCACTGCCCTTTTTAATACAGTAATGAAGTGCTAGTGAATGTCTTCAGTAATGATATTAAGAATGTCCCCAAAAAGGTTGTCAATCATTTTTGTGCTTTATTCGAAGCAGAAGCTAATCCAAATGAGAGGCGATTACATCGCATTCTGCCAAACGGAGCAAGGAAGATTTATAATCAAGAGGTATATGCCAATATACCAAAATACTTTTTGTTGTTGTAGAATGCTCGCATTCGTGCTAGTCTCGGAATATAATGCGGTCAGCGTTTAACATTTGTTTAAATTCTTAGCATCAAGTGTTAAGCGGATATCCCCATTGTATTTCTCTACAATAACCATGCTATTTACCCAATAGGTTCTGTAACCTCAGAAATTATTTCGTTCGCAATCAATTGGTGTAACTTGGCCTTTAATTTTGGCAGTATACTTAGTGGGACGTTCCTTGGTGGGTGGATGACTGGCTCCACATTTTCTTTCAATTCGATGTGGTACTTTGAATTTATGCAACCAAATCATTTAAAAACGTCTTCATACATTTTTAAAATTCCGTCTTTCCATTTCTTATGATCCGACTGTCCGGAAGCTGTGTTTAGTTTGCAATCTTCGGCATTCCGGACGTTTGCCGAAAAAACGACTTCAGAGTGTGATATTTTTTATATTTCATTAGAATTTCCCTTGACAAAGTTTATTTTTAGTATTCCTCTGTTAAGCACGTATGCACTCTTAATATCGGCTTAAGATTTTTTGAAGCCCTATAAATTTGGTGATCAACACTTTACTTTTTGCGCCTAATGTTACTGGATAGCTGAATTTTCCAAAGACAGAAACACTTTCTCCTCCATAAGCAGTCAGTGATGCCATAGACTTTATTTTTACTCCTGTTAGGGTTTTTATGTTTTCAAACATGGCACAAGGTATGGTGTTGCACTCCGTGCCTGAATCTACCTTCATTTTAATTTCAACTTTTCCCGATTTCACGCGAGTTGAAAGATATAAATGTTTACAAGATCCTTCCATCCGGAGCGAATGACATTTTTGTCGAATTGAGTTGCATTCATATTCGGATTTATTTAATTGGTAATTTTGATCTTGGATTACTCCCTCAACACTGGCTTTGGTGAAGCGTGCGCGGCATTTAATTGCAAAGTGATTTGGACCAGAGCGTTTTAGTCACTGTTTTCCGAATGTTGGACATTGGCGTGAAAAGTGATCTCTGCCACATTGTCTAGTTTCTAACCATCACTCTGTTGCCTTGATAGTTATTCCATTTCTGCCTGTGCATGATTGTATCTACTTCAATTTTGGGTGATAGGGTGTTTTGTCCAATGTCTGGAGTATTTTCGTTTGATATGATAGCTTCTTCATTAAGAGATCTTAATTGACAGTTGGTGTACTCAGATGCTCTGTATATGCGAATTGTTTTATCCAAGTCAATTGTTCCATCACTAAGAAGTTTTGCCTGTAGCCTTGCATCCCTTGAACTCAAAATTATCCCATCTCTAATAAGACTGTTCTCTAAATTGCGAAAATTGCAGTGACGGCTTTTGTACCCAACATTTTTACAAATTGATCATTTGTTAAAACATTTTGGGGAGTAGTGAAGAAAATGTACACCTTTCAAAAACCTCATTACATTCACAAGTGATGTATTTGTTAAATCTTTGAACAACTGTTTCAAACTTCTTTTGGTTTTCCGTTGGTATCCAAGAAAAATTCTCAAAAATTACAGTCGGCTGTTCACCTATGCATCGTAAAAGGATAGCGATTTTCACGTTGTCCGGTGTTGTGTCCATCTCTGTAGCTTGTAGAAACTGATCAAATAAATTCAGCCACTTCGCTATGCAGATGTGATGTTGTGGCTGCCGACGTCAGAGGGATTGGGTTTTAAAAGTTCCATAGTTACCTCTGTCGCCATGTAAAGATTGCAATGTAATAAAAGAAACAAATATATTTAAGTCACAAGAATAATGTATTATAACACGAAAATTAACACCGTATTTATAACGTGCCTTAGGCAGGGCACCCCTGTGTTGTTTTCTACATTCGCATCATTGTACC
>CABFPE010000146.1:986797-1006155 GCA_900660155.1 Hofstenia miamia | reverse complement strand
CTTCTCACAGCTTCATGCTGGTATCCCTCTCAGCTCAGGGAACTCACCAGTCCCAGGGAGTCTGAGAGCTTTCCTCAGGACTGTAGCTGTTCCTAACAATGCTGCCTTGTGTGCTACTGCTCCTCCCCACTTTGGTACTCCCAACTCCTCCAAGTATTTCTTATGCTTCTTACTCACTGCTCCTAGTGCTCCTACAACTACCGGGACTACTTCAACCTTCTTTAGCTTCCATAGCCTTTCTATTTCCTCTGCCAACTCCCTGTACTTGTCTATCTTCTCTTTCTCCTTGCTTCCTACATTTCTGCCCTTTAGTACTGCTCTGTCTATCACTGTTCCCAATCTCTTCTCTTTGTCTACCACTACTATGTCTGGCCTCTGTGCTTCTATCACTTTGCTTGTCTGTATGTTGAAATCCCACAGTACTTAACCTTATCATTTTCCATGACTCTCTATGGCTTGTGCTCACCACTTTTTTTCCTGCTTCTAACCTGCTCAAGCTCCAATGTACCAACTTCTCACACCCTGCTATCAGATGATCTAATGTCTCCGCCTCTTTCTTACATAGTCTACATTTATCGCTTACTTATACTCTTTTGTCTATATGCATGTCCATTGCGTCGTATTTTCAGTATGACACTATAAACAGCTTGCTAATTTAACACATGAATTTCAGTCATATAGTAACCTGCCTACTAGAAAATTTTCATATTATTATCATTGCATTAGTAAGGTATTATGATCAATGTTTTATTGTAGAGTTACTCGGGGACCATCAAGAGTATTTTATTTATTTTTATTTACTTGGCTATTGTTGTTCTACCATGGTTGTAGTGACGTCAGTATGACGTAGTATTAATTTGATTAATTTCAAGAGCAGTTTTACGAACTAATAAGATTGTCCCCTCAAACTGTGCTATATGTGTAATTGCTCAATTAAATTTGTGAGGGAAATCAAATGTTTGAATTTGTAAACAACGACCAGGTAGTTCTTTCTGCTTTGTATACATATGAGAAAACCATTGTTTAGAGGTTGAAATGTATTGCTTTTCACCAAAACTGCGTTTGCTTTTTCTCTACAGTTTCGACAATTTGGGAGTCACTCTTCTGAACTGGGGACGATGACTAATTCCTAGACAGTAGCAGCCCAAATAGTGGACCGCATTAGGATATGGATATGGTTACGCGTAGATATAAAAACCTTTTTGTTTGAATGCAACATGAACAGACACCTATAAAATATTACACTGTGATGATATTCAGCCATTGGCTTGCATGAATGCATGGTAATTACATGCTATTATTACATGAGCTGAGAGATAAGAGAACAACAGATGGTTTATTGAGCTAGATAATAAAATGTGAGACAAATAGGGTAGCACCATTCGAACAAGTTTACGAACCTTTCTTCTTGAATAACACTCCGGCGTGATGCCATACGAATTGGTCATCATGGATGTTTGGCTCTCTAAACAGTTACCAGTCACTTGGATGAATTACCAATGTTTTTCTATTTAATTTTCGCTAGAATCAGGGCCGCTCTACGAAATGTTCACTCTTGCCACCTTCTGCCATGACATTAAGTTCCCCAGTGCTGTTCTAGTTCACGCCCCTGATTCTACATTATTGTAATAATATGTACGACAACATTTTTACACCTAATATCGCAATATGGTATTAATGCGCTTAACACAATTCTCCAGAACAAACTGCTAAATAATATTTCGACAAGCTCTACCTGGTTAGCTAATTGGCTGCATTCTTTTATGGATAACTGAAGAAAACGTGTTCAATGTTCCTCAACTCAATGCTCAGAAAATGTAACAATTGAAGTCGGTGTTCTTCAGGGTGGCCCGTTAAGTGGCCCTCTTTTTTCAAATGACAATAAATATTTACCATAAAAGGCAGCCTATTTAAATACTAGGACGATACTCGACTGATTTATACGATTACTAATGAACATTAATATGACATTTACAAATATTATGCTTCTGTTATTTTGAGTATGTCACAAGAAAAGAACCTCTTACTGAACCCCGCAAAGTCCAACGAAATAACCTCATCAAAAATATTTCACTTTGAAAAACGTCGTGAATTATCTCAACTGTCCATCAGTCTTGATAATCAGATTGTTCCAACTGCTACGAAAATAAAATTCTTACTCGTTTTCCTTCATCGTCATCTGCAATGGTCAACACATGTGCAACATATCGTCAAAACGGTTATCTATATAATTCGCAGTATCACACCTGTCATTAAATTTGTTAATTTTGCTTCAAGAATATCGTTATTTAAAACTTACGTTTTTCCCACTACCTATATGCATCAGCTTTCTGGGCTCATGGTTTGACAGTAGCTGATAGGAAGAACCTTAGAAAACTATTACGTTGCTACTCCAATGGCTGTAGGTTAAATAAATCAAATCTCATTGCCCTTATTAATTAATCTTTCAAAGACATTTTTCAAAGCTGTACATCATATCGTTGAAGAGGATTCACATCTCCCACAAATATGCAGAATTCAATCAAGAGTTTCAACAAGAAAACACTTTCAAATTACTTACTGCAGAACAATTGTTTATGGAAATTCCTTTTTCCAGCATGTCGTTTCTTGGTGAACGGAAGTCCTCCAAATTATCTTTGGATAATTTCAAATGTTTTGTATAGATATGTTTTCCCATTTACCTGTATAAGGTACCCGAAATAAAGCGTTTAATTATTATATTATTATTAATATTATTATTTTGCTTTGTGCTTTATTTTTTGTGATCTTCATATTTTAATGAATGTAAGTTAGTTATTTGATTTACTTAAGCGAAATCAGTCGTGTACATGTAATTTCCGAGCCTATAACTAAATGAATTAATATTAACCCCTTGAGGAGTAAAAATGTCAGGGCACTTGTGAATTATCACGATAGGTGTAGAAGCGGATCCAAATAGGGAGCAATTTTCAAATCGTAATTTTTTCCTCTTTGCAGAGCCCTTCTCCCACTTTGTCAACTCTTCCATCTGCTTCTCCTTTATCTCCTGTGAACATATCTTGTTAAACATTTTGTGTTTATTTATAGACGACTAATCGTTTATATTTGTTTTAGTATTATATTCTCAATGGAAGATATTTTCGATATCAATACTGAATCTGAAGATGAAGATTATGTGTATGTTTTAAAATAATTCTAGCAAGTCTTTTTGGCAAGCACTAAGTTTCACGTTCAGATTTTTGTTTGAGTTTCTTGATTTTTTGTTAATTTCAGAAAACCAATTATATTTATGCATGCTATTGAATGGCATCTATTTTACTTATCTGATCTATGCAATTAAGTAATTTAATACACGGATATTAAAGAATTTTCTAATCCATTCTTACACTGTACTTTCCTTCAATATGAACTTATTTCGTCAATCATAATGATAATGGATTTCGCCAGTTTCGGTGTCTGGCTTTACATATTCGTTTTCGAAAGTTTTGATTTTCGAAACAGATGCCCTTTAGCCCCGTAAGAATATCAGCAGGCCACAATGTCGGCAATTGGCGAACACAAGGCCTCTAGTTTGAAGGGACACCCTCTTCCCGAAAAATCACATTTGGTTGCATTTCTTCCAGTCGTGGAAGTGCAAAATCCATCATCTTTTGGATGTGATGATAACGACAAATGGAGTGCATATTGAAATATTATTAGACATGTTTCTAATTTTTATTTTTAATGCATCATGAAAATATGTTCCAAGCTATGTTCAAAACTGAATAATTCTATCTCCAATGATTTTGTAAAATACGCATTCCAAAACGCTTAGGTAATCTGCTATTGATAAGGTATACTGGCCACTTGGAGTTTAATACAAATTTTTTTATGATGTAATGCGAATAGAATTTCCTTAATATGCTTACTGGATTTGAGGAATTTCATATAAGAGGTTAACACTATTAAAATTTAGACCAAAACCTTCATTAGATAGTGAATCGGATGATAGCTTGTCGTCAAATGATTCTGCGAGTGATGAATCGGTTGCAAGTCTTGATGAACAAAGAACATGTAGTGGCGGGGAAGCAGTAGCGTCCAGCGGTGAAAATTTAAAAGACAGAAATCTTGGAAAACAGGAGAAAGGAAAACACAGAGAAAGAGGCAGTCCACAATCTAGAAAAAGTAGGTTTATATCTCACCAGAATTTCTGCATTTACAGCGCCCGTGTTGCATTAAAATCTGGTACTGCTTTGAAGTGGATTAAGGGCCTGGAAATTATATTTTAATTTTTGCATATCTATATTTATAATTTCTAATATAATTCACTTTATTGTATACAGAAGTGCTAACTTAATGAGTATTTGCGGAGCGGCGGATGGTTCAAGCACTAATTCTTTCCGTCCCATCGTCATTTTAATATTTGTTTTTATATACAAAGCCTAAGCAATGCAACACGGGCACTAGCTGACAAACATAGTTCAAATTGATATTCTTGAGATAAAAGTACACTCACGTGTTATTTAGGAAAATTGAATATAGGTGAAAAAAAGAAGAATCCCCGTTGTCCAAATCATCCGAAATCCATTGGATCTGGTATATCGTTTTGTTTGTTGTTATAATTCATTTTCTGTAGCATTTAACATATTCAGAGGATCTCTTCGTGAAGAATTACTGTTGGAGAATCCCGAAGTTAGTTTTAAAACAATTAACCAGTTAGCCAGTTCTCTTTACAAACAGGTTGATGCAGACTTGCTTAAGGTAATTTTGTATGATTGCTAATAGCATTTTAGAATAGCATTTAGTAATTAATTTATAAAAACATCCCATTTCTCTTGAAGAAACAATATGTGTGATCGTGAAAGTCAATTAGGATTTGTACTCGTTAGGCAAGTTGGAATAGATACTTTCCAATATATAACCAACGTTTATAATAAACAATCTCATGTAATTTCCACGAAAACTTTTTTAATTTTACTGTGATTAAGCAATTTATGATTTATGCAATTGTCAAGTTTGTCCGTTGAATGTTAACCCTGTAACGCTTAGTGTAAGGAATTATTTGCGTTTCGTTTAAATGCATGTTATATATAATAGATAATAAACAAGGTCGCCAAGCATGTACTTTTACAACCAAATTTTACAATAGGTTTCTACTTTCATTAGGAGATGCAGACTCAAACTTCATTAACTATATGATTTAATGATTGAAATAGATAATATAAATTTCAGTGTTCAGACAGCTTTATTCATACAAACAAGTTGTTACTTAGTTTTTCTACCGTCAAAAAGTTTGTTTGTTTTTGTGTCTAAACATTAAGCGCCATTTTCTACAGAAAGCGCATTTCGTTGCCAAGAGTGCTTGATAAAGAGCTAATAAGTAGAAGCTATATCTTTTGACAAACATTTTAGATTGATTCATTTTTGTGATACATTTTGGTGTGACAGTTTTTATTCTGGCAAATGTATTCTAAACCTCTGTTCTACGAAGAGCAGCAAACATCCCACACTCGATAGACTGCTGCAATTGTCCAATGAGCTCTTCTGTGTAACGTTTTCATAACTGGTGTATGCGTTTTTGTTAAAATTCAAGGTTTCCAATGACTTGTTTGACTTTGTTGAGGTAATTACAGACAAGCATGATTTTCCAAAAAGGGACGAACGTAAAGAATATGTTAAATTTTTTTATTAAAATTAAAAAGAACTTTTTCCAACTGCTCAATTAAACTAGCAGTTAGCGTAAAAATATGTTTGTCTCGTTATTAATATAATTTCACAATACGCCTAAATAATTTTCAAAACGGGTCAAAGCTTTTACTAATGGTATTGATGTTATTTCTCTTTAAGCTTTTCAAAGAAGAAGCTGAAAAGGCAAAGAAAATTTACGACGAAGAAATGAAGCAGTATAAAAAAACGGAAGAGTATAGAACCTACTTACAATCCCGCGTAAAGCGTCAAAAGAAGAAAAAGGTGATTGCGGTTAATGTGTAAAATTACACAAAATCCTTAAAATTTCTTTTTAAATGGAATTTTTATTTAGAAGGTAGAAATAGAGGAGCCGCCACCCGATCCTATGCAAATGGAAATTTTTTCTAAAGAATTTGTCGAATTTAATAAAGGTAAAAATTTCTCAAATGCAGTTTTGATTTAGTATACGTGTTTACTAGTGCTGGATCCGGTCAGGTTAAAACCGGTTAAACCGGTCCAGTTAAAGCCGGTTAATCTAGAGGAGCCGGTTAATCAGGCTAAAATCCGATTAAGAAATTCTATTTTTTATTTTCAAAATTTTTCGATTAAAATGATTGCAGTGCTAAAAAACAATAGAAATTGTGGCAAAGGATGAAAGAATGTCTATTTGTTCCAATTCTAGTCCTAATTATATTTTGCATTATAGAATTGCAATAACAAAAAATTATCAAATTTGAAAGAATATGATGCATCGACAGCAACATGTTTGAGTCCGCATTGTTGTTAGCTTGTATTTTAAATGGATAAAACCAGTCATAAAGTTATAAATTTGTTATTCTATTCCATTTTGTGTAACTAAATATACACTACGTTCGTTAAATTTTGATAGACTGCATTCATTTTCATTGTTTCCGTTATAAAAATTTCAGGTCTAAATATATATATATATATATATATATTATGTTACCACATAGGAATAGACCTATTTTATTTTGAAGGATAGAAAAGGAATGTATTTTTCTTTTTAATTTGATTATGATTCTGATTTTAAAAGATCCGGTTAAAATCCGGTTAATCCGGTTAAAGTATATTGGGACGCACAACACCAGTGTTACCAAAATGATCAGGGCCTTATCTATAAATGTTTTATTCCAAAAGTTCACCTTAAAATGCCTGGGAATTTTTCAAAATTTTTCATGATTTTAAAAATAAATTTAAACGCCTATAGCTCAAAAATTATTACCGCTATGCATTCGGCCCCGCGACCTCCGACTTTGAGCACTGCACGCCTCAAAGGCACTCAAGAAACGTTCCAAGTTCTTTGGTGCTTCCAATACCTGAACGTTAGGTATTGAGTGCACTTAAGTATTTTTCCAAAATTCGAAATTTTCAATGAAAAATTATTAATCTTTTCAAAACCGTCAGCCAGAGCAATATACTTAATTGAAATCTTCAATGTTGCATTAAAGCATGTTCACCAATAAACATGCCAATGTCTCACGATTTTCAAATTTGCTAATAGACTTGGAGACAATTTCTTGTAAATGTGGAAAACGGCTTGTTCTTTATAACGGACGCTAAGCAGTTTAATGTTAAGCAACGCAGATGCTCACTGGAGTGACATCGGGTACCCGAATTAACACCCACAAATTTTGGTAGTTAAATTGTTTCGCAATCAGGTTTTAGTTGGGTTGCCATTTTGGTAATGGTATCACTGTAGTGCTTATTTTCTGATTGTTATATTCAATGGATATAAACTGGTAGAATTATTTTAGCTACTGAAACTGAATTGCGCAACGTACGTCGTGCAGCAACGGAGTATGAAGAAGATAACATTCTTCTCTCAAAAAAGATAGAAATGTTACAGAATGAGTTGGAGAAGGCCGAGCGCGACTCGCTTATGCAACACAAACACTACTTCATTCTCAACCAGTATTTGACGAAACTGCGCACTCGAATCGTCACAGCGTTGAAATCCGTCAATTTACCAGGTAATATGCAATACGCTCTAGATGACATTTGTAAAACAAAATTATGGAACGTTCATCTTTCCTAACGCATGCTGTATTTTGTTTAGGAACATTTTGTCCACTGGAAGACTCCAATGTTGAATCAGTCATCACAAAACTTTATGAGTACATGTCCTCTTGTGATGATAGTGAAATATTAAGTGGGGTGAAAGAAGCGTTAAATGGTGTTTCTATTTAGTTATATTTTCAGTAATTTAGGAGAACAATTTATTCAATTTGTTGTATGCAGTTAATTGAAAGGAAATCATTATAATTGATGGTTGTCGAATGATTTAAAAATCTAACGTCGACCTGGTAGATAGCAAATATTTTATTGCAGTTCACTTAATGCTATATTCTTTCAATTTGAATCATGCAATCTAAAAAGAGTAGGACTTTCATTCCACATTAACGCAATATTTCTTAGCATATTTTTACCTCCGCCAAGGAGGTTATGTTTTTGGTAGCGTTGGTTTGTTTATCTGTTTGTCTGTTAGCAACTTTACGGAAAAAGTAGTAGATGGATGACCTCAAATTTTCACCAGAGGTGCGTCTTCGCCCAAGGAGGAATCCATTAAATTTTGGTGCTGGTCCGGGGGACACAAGCTGCGCGGAGGAGGTCTGCGCTCTCCAAGTGCTTTTTTAGTTCATTAATAGATTACTTCTAAAAGCAATCATTTTCCCAGGCGGTCTTAGCAAAATGCAGCTATTGAATTTGCTTTTAAAGAATTGGAAAAGAACCTTCTAGATGTAAAATAAAGTTTAGAAGGGAATAAAAGTAGTCCGAAGTCGATCTGAGCATTATTTCAGCACAATCAGCATTTTCGCAATGTCATAGCCCTAATTAAAAATTTTAAGGGAATGACTAATAATATATTGATTGTTCTCATTAATAATGCTCGGTTCGACTTCGGACCACGTTTATTTTCTTTTAAATTTCATTTTACATATAGAACAAACTTTTGAATCTATTTAACGCAAAGACTAGTTCAAATTTGTTTAAGTAACGTCCTACATTATCCTGCCCCTGCAATGGTTCATGTTAAGATTTCTTAAAAAATATCGGATTAGCTCGCTTCTAAAAACAATGTAAACAATTTTCTAGATCTAAAGTTTAATGTAGAATAAAGAAATACGCAAGATATGATTGTATTCAGAAAATGCAGTATGGATGTAACTTATTGCTTAATCTATTTCATATATACCAAAAATTAGTCGTTTGCAAAAAATGTATGCTTAATAATACTAATAGTATTAAGCGCCATTATAATAGTATTTGTATTCAGCGCCATTATAATATGCGAGATGCATTCAGCGCCATTACAATACTATTAATAATAATTATTATTAACATGAACCATTTCAATTTGTATTAGAACAATTCATTGAAGAAATTATGCGCTATTTATAATTTAAATATAATCAACACTTAAACTCCAACTCGAAAAACGATATTATTTGATTTTTTATAAGCAATTCGGAAACTATATATATATATATATATAAGAATTATATCCTTGAATCCTTCAGTGATCTCACACTCTGTATTAATATTTGTACGCTTCAAGTTAAGCTTAAAAAAATTTACAGTGATATTGAAAATCTTTCTAGGGTTTTCTCATCCAATGTATTAAAAATTAATATTGAAAAAACTCGATTCATTATGTTCCCCCAATTTCGTAAAAGAAATAAACAAGTGATCATGTTACATATTTTTTTTTAATGAAAAATTTTTTATTAATCAACGTTTAATAACAAACATCAAATAATGAACACATAAGTACATATTTAGATGTTGATATTGACAAAGATTTAAAATTTGGTAATTTTCTCCAAAAAAATGCAAAAACAGCTTCTGGCGTTAGATACTTCACCACCTCCGAAATTTAGAACCAGATTATCACATTCAACCATTACATGCATTTTGTTTATCGCAATTAGATAAGATATTCAGATAATGATTAACAATTAAAAAGTGGTAATGCATCTGAATAGCGTCATCAAATATACAATAGAATAAAAAATATATACAATAAATTTATTAGGCTAAGGATAAATTCCTATAAAGATTTCAAGACCGAGATATTGTTTAACAATTATTGCAGAATTTGTATCCTAATCATGTTTTGCCCGAGATACACTTTTGCTTAAAGAAAATTTTAATGTGCTTCTTAAAATCTTGCAGTTTTTCAATGTTCTTTATCTTTTTAGGTAGTGAGTTCCAAGTTAGAATTAATGAATGATTGCTTCAAAAATTTTTCTATATTTAGCGCAAGTAAAGTGTTTTGATATGGAATTCTGCTTATGAATAAAACCGGGAATTTACATAGTATTATAAGGTGGTAATTTCTTGATGAGTTTACAAAACGGTAACGTCATGTATAATATGATTAGCTGTCTTGGGGTCAGGGTAGAATTAGAAATAATGTTTAATTCGGAAAAATTTTTCTTTGAAACATTTGGAGCCTATTTTTAAGTGGATATCGAATTTTCTATTAAGAACATTTTTTAGATCAGTAAATAATATATTTGCATAACTTATGTGACTCATAATAAATGAATGGAAAAATTATAATATGGCACAGGCTGGTATTTGCATGACTGTAATCGACACTTCTTATGCCTATAGTCAAATTTCGGACCATTACTTTATCGCTCATTTCTATTTATTAATCTTAATACAAAAAGCCGCTATTTATTATCAAAAACGTTTAATTGATCACTAAAAACATTAAATTTGGCACGTAAGCTGACTGTTACTGAATACAGACGAAAGTATGTTTGCGCTATATTAAATACAATTTCATACAGCGGCAATTTTATTTAAGCGTAAATATGATCGAGGATCAATGTCTTTTATTGATAATTACTTAAAAGTACATCCACGATCACGTAAATTATTTGCAACAGTATTTCCTACTCTTGTTTTCATCGAGCAGGCTCTAATATCGGGAACAATTTAAACAATGAAATTAGAGTAGAAAAAAATTACAAAACATTTAGCTGACAAGTTAGAATTATTTATGCGACAGCTGACAATAATTCATGTAACATCACTGGGCAAAATTAACCCAACAAGTTCAAAATGTTATGCAAATAATAATTTACCATGTGAATCTATTTTTGCATTTCGAATAATTGAGGTTTTTTAGAAAATCGAAAAAATTGAATTTACTTTATGCAATAAAGAAGTAGATATTTTCGAGAATTTGTCAAAATAATCTAAAATGTTTGCCACTTAAAATTTGGTAGCAACCACAATTTTTGATTAGGATCCTCTTGGGAATAAGAATGTTCAACATTTTGTTATAACATCATTTATTAAAAATATATTTCGTTTAAATTTAGCATTGAAATTTCTGTCATTTTACAAGATGAAAAGATGCTATCAGTTGTATTAGAAGTGGCAATAATTTAATAACCTCGGCTGACTTTACAATTCTAGGATTGACATTAGACTTCAAACTTAAATTCAGTCGACATATAAAGAACAAATTCGAATCTATTCAGAAATACGTAAAGCCATTTCGCTGATAAGCCGTATGACTTTTGGGGCAGGCTATATCAATCTTAGGAAATATATCGTCAAGTTATTATTCCTAAAATAGGTTATGGCGTGAAAATCTGGAGAGTGCTCTCCCTAAGAAATCAAATCAGAAATCCCTGAGATCATTACAAGGATTATGTAATGCAAGAATATGTAAAGCCTTCAACAACATAAGGCAGGAGAGTTACTTTCTCTTTCTGGAGAATTCGACATTGTCGACCAATTATCAGCTCTTGCTGAAGGGAAACCTCTAAAACGACATATACACTTAGAAACATTACGAAGGAAATATCAAAACTCAAATCTGAAGTTTGATTACGAAGCATACTCACATTTCCGTATAGAGATTGAATCAACCCTCACTCAAACTCTGACGGGTCATAATGTTTTAAATGACCATCTAAGTAAAATATCAAATGTCTCACCATTCTGTAGTAGCAAACGATGTCACGAGATTGAAAACATTGACCATATTGTATTTAGATGTCCTAGACATCACGCAAGACGACTGGATTCAGTCGATCAATGTAAGAAGAATAAGATACGCTTTACTTCTATGAATAACATCATCAATAATTCCTTAACGTTTTATGCTCTACTCAGATTTCTTAGGAAAACAAAAATGAATGTCATCTTGCCATATGGTTATTTAGTTAATTACCCCTTTTTCCAATCATTCTTTATCGTCTGAACCACAAATCTCCTTCGATTGGAGAGTTTTTTTACTTGTTTTAATAATGATGATACCTTTAAATGAACTGGTGCTATGAAAATAATTTGTAAATATGCTGATTGTTTTCTTTTATTTCTTACTTGATTCCTTTGTTATCATGCTATATTTATAGCTTTTCGATATATATATATATATATCAAAATATTGAATATTTCAAATGCATGGCGCACCAAAAACTTTTGAATTTTTTGCTAAAATGAAATTTTTCAGACCCCTTGACAAATTATTCCGCTGTAACTTTTTTTTATGAAAAATCAGAAAAAATCAGCTAAAAAATTCAAAACTTTGCGTTAAATTTCATGTTATTGATTTTATTTCTTTCAAAAACATGACAAAGCTGCAATATTACTCAAATAGTTACTGGTAGTAATACACATTTCATCATGTATGACAGCGACATTTCACCGATAATCGAAAACAGAGGGTGAACCGTATCATCTCTTAGTCGGGTCGAGTCACAGGACAGTCATGATAATTAAGGTGGAAGAATACTAACTTCAATAGGGAATTACATTGCAATCAGTTCCAAGTTGTTTTCTTTAAATTTGAATATCGTTTTAATTTGTTTGAGTATTAGCTTCAATTGATTTTACCTTGATTATATTTTAAAGTACATCACAGTCGTATATTTCTTCTGCTACATTGTCCGCATTATCTATGTACTGTTTTACTTTTACTTTTTACAAATTAGCAGAAAGTGGTTTTCTTCCTTTACTTCTTTCAAATGCATCCAAATAGAAAGCTCAATGTTCTCCTTGCTTTTTGTTTTTTGTCTTAAGATGTCGATTTCCTCTCCATTATTTTTGCTCAGAAACCAATTTATGCAGATTGAAGTTTAACCTGTTAAGCGTCCCCTCTCATTTCCCTGGCTGCTTCCAAAACGTCACCATATTTAGCTAAATTTTCATAATCTTTTAACATGCATTTTAATCAATTTTGTCCCTATTATTATGCATTTTTTTAATTTCCATTTAAATGGAAAACAAGCTTAAGTCGACGCTGACATTTGCAATGAAATTAGCAAGACAAACATAAGTCGACACTGACGCTTAACAGGTTAATAGAAAAAATCTTTATTCTGAAAGCGTCAATAAACTGTGCGAAAACATTACAAAACAAAACATTACACACTTGCACAAGGCGTTTTAATGCTAGTTAAATAATCCTGATTTTAAAATTTGAAAGCCCTCAATTTGACATCAAGTCTGTTTTCTAAATAATTGAAATATCTTTTGATATTGTCCTTAAATATCTTCAATATATTCAGTTTCTTCATTTCTCTAAGTCATTCCAAACTTTTATGAAGATATTAATGAAAGATTTCTCATTATCCGTTTTCTATAAAAATTAAAGGTTTGCTATATCGAGTGCGTGTGTAAGGACATTGGGATGCAACTTTCTTCAGCAGATTTGTAAATATCTACGGCTTTTTGACGGCTTAAATTCGCTCGTACAAATTTTTGTAAAAAATTATCCTCAGCGATCGATTAAGATTAAGTGGTCAAAAATATGTGAATCTGTAAGATTATCAAAATTGCAATACTCTGTTCGCTTATAGGTTTTGTGGGAAAGGCTAAATTTAACACCTTCATAAATTATTACCGCTTAAAGGGACAGATTAATAAATGGCAAACTTTAAATTTGAAGTTTGCAGCAGATTTGAAGCAGATTTGAAGCTTCATGCTAAATAAATTAATATGTTTCGTTCTAAATGATGCATAATTACGTATATAATTCAGTTTTAAGTTTAGTTTAAAATCGACTTGTGGACATGCACCGAAATTATGTGAGTATGTAAATTTCATAAAGTAGGCGACACCTTCATCCAACTGCTCAAATGGTAGTATTTGTAAAATATTGTAAAAGAGAAGCATTTTCAATACATACGTTCCTATGATATCAAATGTTTGTATACTACTTTCCCTTTAAAAGCTTTTAGTGAACCCGTAAAAATATTTCAATCCTAACACTTTTTTTGATTTAATTTTTGATACACCTTTTTAACAAAACTCTTCGGTATTGGAATTCAATGTTTATTTCTATTTACAACAAAATGGCACCGGTAATGGGAAGCTCATAAAGCTTTTTAATGGACTTCTAGATCTACACTTCCTCTGAATGCGTTCAATAATTGAGTAGTTTATTTTAATAAAAATGATATAAACAAGAAATTTGTTATTAAATTTTAGTTGAATAAAGTGTAAGAAGTTAGAACCTCATGGCTCGTCTGGTGAGAACCAGAGAGTAAAATCGGATACCCGATTGGGCCCGACCCGATTTCAGGTACAAAGGTTAGATTAATTATTGAAAGCATACTGATCTGAATCACCCTCATCAGAAAATGATTGATGTTAATGATCATCTGTTTTGAGATCCATAATATCAAGTCAAAGTCAATCTTTTCGGATCGGGTTCCGGTAGTAAATGTTCCGAATAGATCCATGTTTACCTCATATTGTAGCTCTCTAGTAAAAACTTTAAGCTTAACATCAAACCAATGATGTTGGATAAATTCAAATTTTCAGAATTTAAAACAACCAATTCGGGTCAATTGAGCTGCTTATGCAATTTGTTAAAAATTTGTACTTAATTAAGAAAAGCTTTGTAAAAATCTGCTGTCTACCGAAAGAGCCACTCTATTCGCAAGATGTTATTTTTGCTAGTGTCACCAGGGCCTTCTAAATATAATTAGAAGGCCCTAGTGACATGTATTAATAAATCGATAAGTATTGGATTTTGGTATGGATATGATAGCAAAGAAGAAGCTATTTCAAATATTCTGTTCAAAGTGATGTTATCTATGGTTATGGTAGCCAAAAACGATTATTAATAAATTATTTGTGTCAAAACGACAAACATCATAAAAATAGTTCTGAGAAAAATGTGTATTGTGTACAACATTTTCAAAATATGTAGTTATAATACACATGTCTTAGCCACTAAATTGTCATAGCGTTGCATACACAATCATGCCTAAAACAAGACTGCAAAATTTCATGTCTATTGTATACTGTGAACTGGAGAAAAATGGTCAAAGTGATTTAAAACAATGAAAACCCAAAGAAAACAGCAGCAGATGTAGTCAATTTCTGGTGTAACTTACAGATAGTTTAATTGATTATTGAAAGTGATTTTGGTAGGATTTCCTACCTTAAGAAAATTTTAGGACTAATATTTTTACATTTTTTGACAAAATTTAGATTTTAATAGTGTAGAAAATATTATTTAAATATATTTTAATAAGTAAAAAATATTTTTGGAAAACTTCAAAAGCAACATAAATCATGAGCTCTGTATTACATTTTCTGAGGAACTTGGTATTCCATGAGAAATATCTAATTGATGCAGCCCCCTCAATTTCTTATGGTATAATCTATGACAATGGTTGCAAGAAGAATGTTAGTATCGGTACTACGAATATACAGTGCACATTGTCTTTATATTGATTTCTCTACTACCGTAGAATATTAATATTTAGTTTTTTTTTCAAATTGACTCCATCTATTTAAAAAATAAACTTGCTGTAAACAATATTTATTTTGACAGCACAGACATGGCATTTTCAATCAAATACTATACCATGCACTATTGAACTCAGAATTGTTTAAAAATCACAATTAGAATTGAATATATTATCCTTCTATTTCTAAATAAGAATAATTAGCTTATTAAATTGGGAAATTTAATGCACAATAAGATATACATTTTCAATGTATGCTCATATCAAACGACAAAATATGATTTCCATGAAACACAAAATAAGCTTTTCCAATTTGAACTATTCGATTGAATTACAAAAATGCGAAATATTTTTACTAATTTTAAATCGAAATCATTTCAGTTAATTGTTGATTTATTTCGTAAAACAGTTTTCTTAAATGAAAACTTCTTAAAAATTTGGGTGCATATGTCTTAATGACTATATTTTGCTAAGGACTTTCATCGAAGACGATGTCCCAGAAAAAAACAATGAAAAAGTCTTACATAATTGTAGCTACTCTCAAGTATACTGTTAATTACAGCTGAATTGCGAAAACTTCCAAATTTTTATTTGAAGCGTAAACTGTTAGATTTATTTATGTTTTCTTTTATGTGAATTTGACATTTTGTGGGACTCTTATATTGGAAGCCTGGTCGATAGCACAACAATGATCTTTTAAATGATGCTATTCTCACCAAAACATAATGTTCTTTTATCCATATCATCACGGTACGTACTAATTTCACATGTAGTGTACGTTTTAGCCCTATTCAGATTTCCTCCTCCCATCTTATTAAGCCTTTAATTATACTAAAAAGGTGTGTTTATGTATATGTTATTGTTTTTCAACCGAGGGTATAGTCTTCCAATTTACGATAAAACTTATTATTGTTGTTACAAGAAAATTATGTTCGATAAGTTATGAATGAATTCTAAACTGTTAAATTCAATATTTAATGTATCTCACATGAATCAACCAATTTTAAGATTTGATGATGTCATCAAAAATATTTTTGGCATCAAATTTCATATTCATAGTGACTATATATAGAATTTTGTTAAAGTTTCGTTTTAATATAATTATCCAGTTTCGAGTTCGATAAGAAAAAGGAAATCCTCGCTCGCCAAGCCCGAATAGCCACAAAATTCCAGTTAGAAGAGGATTAAAACAATTGTTTAATGCCAGAAATACTATTACTCCTTAAGATTCTTTTTCATAGAGCATTTCAAAGTAGAACATTATGTAAAAGATTAAAAAAGAATTTCACATGCAAATTCAAACGGATTATCGATATATTTCTAGGTGTATATACCTGCAGGCGTTTTTAAGGAAAGGTAAACAAAATTTTTATGTGAGTCAATTTTGACACATTTGATAGTTCTAGTGTTAATACTTAAATCAATTTCTTCAACGTTTTTTACCTGGCGGCATTCTAGCAAGCTGTTAAAGGCATATTCGCTACAAAAAATATATATTTTCTAATTCGAATACTTCAGTGATCAATTGATGTGGCACGACATCAGCTTGGGCACGGCGGTTGAGAACCCTGGCTTAAATCCTATTAAATCATGTTAATTTCGTAGTCCTAAAGCAAATTGATTACTTTACTGGCTTTACTTTTCACTTCTTAAATAAAAGATGTGCGACTCAGCCGCAATGGATCACTCAGTGATGGTTTTATATATTTTGTTTTCCCATGGATATTTATAAATGGTTAGGTATGTATGTATGTATATATGTATATGTATATTGATCTATATATATACATATATGCATATGTATATATATATATGTATATGTATATAGATCTATGTATACATATATGTATATGTATATATATGTATGTATAGATCTGTATATATATGTATATGTATGTATATGTATGAGTATATATAAATGTGTGTATATATATATATGTATATGTATTTGTATATAAGCGTATATATATATAAAAGTGTATATATATATATATAAATATATATATATATAAAAGCCAAAATTGTGGTTAATTTCCTATAGTGGTGAAATTGTAAGGAAGAAATTATATGTGAATTTTTAATCGGCAGATGTTAGTTGTTTTTACTATCTCAGCAGAGATTGTCGCTGTATTACTGAAAATATAAAATTCCTCGGCGACCTAGTTTTTTGGCAGACAGCCATTAAAACTCACATAGCACAAGGAATCATTAATTTACATCAAATCTCTTGAATTCATCAAAAACTGCATTAAAAATTCGATGTGACCTTAATGGCGTCTCGGATGACCCCATTGCATGCCAATGCAACTTTCGCTTTTACTTACTGCCTTCCGCGAGCTTTTCTTTTCCCTGTTCTTCAAACGAGCCGCCTTCTCTCCATGATATACTTTCTCCAGCATAAATGGCTGCGATAATTAGCTAATCTCCGTCTAATTACTGTACTATTAAAGTAGAATAGCGAAGTCTTCCCCACTTATTCGCAGTATTCCTTCGAGTACCACTTATAGCCTTTTCACCAATATCCATCTTTAAAAACACTTAAAATGTATTGATATTTTAATGTCCCTTTTCATTGCCACGTGTCAATTTGAAAACTGTAGCCACTATTGCTTTTTAGCCATTGACTAACCAAACTGCATTAAATAATTTCGAAATATTTTTTCCAACATATTCCTAAAGATATAAAGTAACAATTGTAATTTTTATCACGTGTAGTCAAAATTTCTAAATATTTAATTATTTCATTCATATATTTTCATGATATATTTAGGGGTTTATTTTGATAATTGGCTGGAGATGATGAATCGATTTATTCTTTATTGGCTACTAGGTTAACACACATTTACTAGTACAGTTCAATTGAATTTGATAGTTTATTCATAGAATTTCAATGTTCTCAAAATATAATTGTGATAATATTTCGTTGTCTACGTATATCTAACGCAATCATATGCAATCTGTGTTGTTTTGTTAAAAGCACCATTTAGGATTCTTTAAAACTATCAAGTCTCATAGGGGACCAGGAAACATAAATGAAGACATTAGGAGTATAGACATTATTACTAGTTTTTGCTATTTTTTGAAAAATTAAAGTTTTATCGTCTGACCAAATCTGATATCAGTTTTCACTAGTTTTGGGTAGATATTATGTTCCAGATTTAATTTATTTCTAGAATGGGTTCGTAATTAATTTTGAGTTAATACTTAGTCAGATGTTGGAAACGAGTGTGTATATGAGGATGTGTAAACCTTCTACTTTATTCTTTTGATTACAATTCTTTTGTGTGCTGTGGAGTGGCGTGAATTAATTTGAGAATTAGAATGAGGGCAGAAGAAATACGTTATGCAAATTGGACGAGCTAATTACCATGTTGCAGGCCTATAAATATCAATAAGCGCAGCTCCTTATTTAATATAGATAATGCATTTCCAAGTAAATGTATTGCGCCGTATTTCTATATAGCAAACAGGCCCCGAAACCCAGTTTTGACCGAGCTATTTTGCGAGGTGAAAATTTCTTAAGTCAGACTTTTTCGCGACACCCGACCGTCTTGAAAATACTGGCTAGCCCACATTTGACTACCAATTAACTACACCATGTGCCTAATTTACACTAGGCCACTTCGTTTCTCGTTGTAGGATTTCATTGACGTTTCCCTTTTGCTCAGACGTAGTTTACTTTTTACATTGACTTAAGTAACGGATTATCCAACAACCGAAACTATGTAAGTAATAATTATAGTCCAGCTCAATTCCAATTTACTTATAAGTTTTATCAATAATTGATCATCCTTGAAACACAAGTTCACCTAACACAATGCATTTTAAAGCTAACTAGTCTACTAGAATCAATTTGCTACACACACCATTAACTTTTTAAACCAAAACATCTGTATCTATAAATTTACATATGAAGCATTTCGAAGTTAACTTTTGTTTTTGACTATTGTCTTATATATATAT
>CABFPE010000146.1:901005-968937 GCA_900660155.1 Hofstenia miamia | reverse complement strand
GTCAATATTTGTAAATTACCTCTTTGTGATTTTTTTGTACATGCAAATGTATCTTTATGCTGGAATATATATATATATATATATATATATATATATACTTATTTATATTTATATATTCTGCATTTTGCTTTATATATTCAATAGTTTTAGTAGAGATAGGAGTAATAAAAAATGTATTACCCTCTCTGGACATTCCAGAACTAATGCATTTTTGAAATCTGCAGAATCTACAGCTATTTCTTGTATTTGCATTGATTTCGCAGTTCTTTTCTCTGCTACAAGAGAGCGCTTTTCTTTCCATGTCTTTGTGATTTCTTTTAAAAAATCCCTAAACAAGCAAGCACTCGTAAATGAATTGCAATGGTGACCCAGAAGCCTTGTTTAATAAAAGATTTTACTATTACTTAATGCATGTAGAGATTATTTGCACTTGTATTATTTCGTAATTAGAGACACAAGTGCATCCCAAATGAGTTGTTGAATTCAGTAATTAAGCGCCTAAATTTTTAACAATTAATTGGCAGATGAGAAATCCGTTGACGTAACAATAGATTCAAAGTTTTCAATTAATTCACGCGTCAACGAAAAATTTATAAACTCCTTGTTTAGCATTTTCTCTATCTAATTAATAAAAAAATTTAGACGATTGTAGTGTCATGAAATATATGTAATCTTTTGTTAACAGAAGTTGTAGTTTTTTGTTACGAAGTTTGATTGGAATTGTAATTAATTTTTAGCCTTTGAAAATGTGTTTATGTGTTTTTGGCGATGAGTAGGATTATCGAAATTTGGATTTTGAGAAAATATTATATTACTGGTATTTATTTTTTCGTTAATGTTTGCACTACTATACATATATATATATATATATATATATATATATATATATATATATATATATATATATAACTAGCTGTAAAAAATTAAAATATTGTTATTATATACACCGTTGTAATGCATTTGATATTTTAGAGCAGTTAGTATTCTGTATTTAAGTCTTGCATCTTGGTATTTACGCATTGAATTACTTAAGGTTGAAATATAAAAAAGTATGGGGGCGCGATAGCGTTCTGCGGGGCTAGAATTTTATTGATCACAGTTTCATTATATTTGGTCATAGCCATGTCACATACCAGTCCCATGATTCCGTGTAGAACCCATGACATTACTTCTATTTTTGCCAAAATTTGTAAATATTATGAATAATGTTCTCAAATCCGTGGGTCCACATTTTTCATTTATGGCCCAGTCGCATCCTGGTCCGATTGAAATGCTTAGTACTAATAAATCCAGCGGACTAAATTTTTATTATTTAGTTTTAAATTGATCCTATGTGAGCTTTCTTTATGTTAAAAGCGGACGGATTTTGTATATATATATAATGAAAAGGAGTTATATACACTATAACGGGGTTTACGTTTAGCAATGTTTAGTTTTTTCACCCTGCATTGATTATTTTGTAAAAATTTATACTATAAAACCTATTTCTTGGTAATACAATGGTATCATAATGCCCATGTTTGTACATGTAATTGAACTGCACGTAAGCAGTTGATTTTACGAGTCTTTAGTTTCAATTATAATTATAATAGCAAAAAAGTTCGCTTCGGAAGATGCACCCACTAATGAAGTAAGAGTTCCCTATATTTAAAATCATGACTATCAGTTCACTAATATATGTAATTTCTGCATTTATAACTGTGTAGTGCATAATCTATTATGAAAAGCATTCTATAAAATCTTTCCCCTTTAATTTGAATTTAATGCTATCTTAAAATATATTTCTAATTGTGTTACCTAATTTCCAGTATTACGAAATTATTTATATTAGATTTTGTGGGCCACCAAGCTGCCTCAAATTAACAAGTTATATTTTTAATTACCTTAAGAGGAAAGTAAATGAGGAAATATTACTCTTAAGTATTGAGGAAAATGGTCTAAAACTGTTTCATCAAATGGAGATAGCTTTGCCATATTTACTATCCCGACAAGACTTAGACGGGTTTTGTTGTTTAACAATTTATGTTATTCAACTAAGCCAAACATTTGGCACAAGGTTGAAATAATTTATAATTTTTTGTAATGGATACGAGTACCTTAGTGAACCCATTTACGTTCTATATAATCATGTTGAAGTCTAGCTTGTCGAAATATGCAATGTTAGGTCTCTTCCCACCCTTGGTACTTTTCCATATTTATCCCTCTTTTATTATTGAAATTAGCTTTTATGTTTTAATTTGGAATATATATTTACTAAAATGTATACCAGGCGAGCCTTTCTTTTGAACTGTATACAAGCGTCTCATTACGGTTTAATTATTAATTATTTGTTCCAAAAATCAATTTTTTCGTTTTGCATTCAACTTTTAAAAGTCCTTTTTTGCTTAATACCTGTCTATATAAAAATAGAAAGTGGTAAGAAATGCATTTGCTATCGCTACACGAATATATAAAATAAATTTAAAATATTTTAAGATGTATTTTAAAAAGTTTTTTTGAATATTATTTTTGAAAAGTAGTTAATTTTTGATAAAAATTTAAAAAGAATAAGTTAATTGGTAAGTGACAAAATTATTATTGATTTAGAAGACTAGTTAAATTAAAATTTGAATTCAGAAAGTTACCTTGCATCCTTCGCATGTTAGAACTCCAAAGTGTACTCCACTGGCAAAGTCTCCGCATACCTTGCAATATTCTGGCTCTGTTTCATTCGTTCGTGGGAATATGCCGCTGTATTCAGGAACTAAATAATTTTTAATTTTTTTTTCATTGAAAAGATCAACTTCGATCTCAATGACAAGTTTAAGTGCATTTTATAAAAGACCTACATATTAATGAATATATTTACATACTTCCTTATACCTTATGCCTTCCGGATTACATTCACACAGTTTAAGATATAGGAATTGTAATTTATTAAAAGTGAAAAAATATAATTGACGTGCTTGTCTAACCAATTATTGAAATATGTTTACCTGTATACCATAGATATGAGGGGTATTGTGTCTGGGAAAGTCTCACTTGCGGAGTTCTATAGGTGAACATAATTTCTTTCAGAATTGAGGCCAACTAGCAATAACGAAGTCCTATTTTATTTTCAGCCATATGCATCTATACTCGCAGCTCATTGGTGGACTTGTACTTGTATATTTTTGTTGTTTTCTTGGTTAGGAAACAGCTACTAGATTACATCTCTCCAGTGATTGGACGATGGCAGTGAAAGCATAGCTCTTACCGAGTTTTAATTGAAGAGTCAATCGAATATTTTATGGAGTGACCTGAAAGGGTTGGTGCATTAACTGGGTCAATTATTCCAAAGCTACTAATCTCTGCACAGTGATATACGTGATTTTAATGCATTTATTTCTTGATTAATTACGTTGCTTTTTGTGAAAATTCTTTTATTCAATTATTCCTTTTTAAGTTCTGAAATGTATCCGTTAAGTAGCTTCGTGCGTGGGACTTATATTTTTTGTATAAATCTTACTTGTACAACATTCATTGAACAATGAGACTGTGAATTTTTATATAGATTTTTCATATATTAATTTTCTCGAAGATTTAATTCATTTATGTGATCTTTCGTGGTCACAGATTCCATCCTTTCGTGTATTCTCAGTTTAACAAGCTTACTGATTATCATTTCATATCGAAAGCAAATCCCTTTCCCATTGAACATTGAACACTAACTTTTTTTTGAATAATTGATGAGATATTGAAATTATTTACCCAGTATAATAATCACCTCAAATGATGTATGTTTTGACAAATTTTAGTTACCAAATTGCAATTCAAGCCCAAAATTTACCAGTACATTGCCATATTTTCCAATTTGCTTACTCCACCCGAATCTTCTGTTATTTCTAACAAATTTTTATGCTTATGTATGCATGGCACTTCAAATTGCATACTTATAATGCTATTATGCATATATGTACATGTGCATGTCTGCACATAACTAAATGGTTATTTTTCAATTTATTTACACGTGATCTTTCAAAAATCATATCGTTTTAATTATTATCTATAATTAAGTACTAGTTAACTAGATTTTATAGGGCATTGTTTTAACTAACAGTATATTTATTTACTCTTAAAAGCAGTGAAATTTTAACTCGGGCCAGTTTCTCAATTAGCGTTTTATGTATTCTTTGCTTAAGTAGCGTATGTTTGCGACGACGTTTAACATATGGGACACTTCCACCTCCCCTAAAGTAGAATATTCTTAATTTTATTGCCTCTATATAATTATGTTATTATCAATTGCTTTTTTAATCCAATAAACTTGCTATAGACATTGTCCCGCGATTGTAATTTTTTTTCTATACTATCATGCATAGTAACGGTGTATTAAGCATTTAATTCGCTTTCTTTTGCTGATGTTCCAAAGCCAGCCAAGGCATAAAGACTGGTAGACTAGATATTTTTGACTTGGAGGTAAACAATAGATGTAAACATACTGCATAGCGAAATCCTAGTAGCTGAGTTACGAGAATTGTTTCGCCTTCGGCATTAATTATACTCGAGACTTACACGCCTAATTGAACAACGGGTAAAACAAACTAACTGCGAAAAGAACACACCTATGAATGAATTTCTATCTGTAGGCTATTAAACAAACAAAAATATACATTTCCAAATTGCTCAGCATTTCAAGATATCTATTATAAACTTTATGCTATATTAAAAATTTCATTGAAACATGTGTACATTCATGTATAAATATAATTAGTGATTTGCGTTTGTGGGTAGAGATTTTTTAATGCTGCATCCGTTTGACAAAAAAACTTTATTACCCGTAGCGGAGAATATAGTTTTCTTTACTGCTGTTAAACAAATTGAAAAATTTCAACAACATTTTTCTAACACAGTTCACACATTTTATATATTAATTTTTTCAACATTATTTTTATAACTTATAGTTTGGTCCATTGGGTGTTAATAAAAATATTTTTAGCAAAAATTATGCTTGGTACTTTCCAATTAGCGGTTGCAAGTTTTAAAAAACATATCTGTCCATAACTTGTAAAAAAAGTTGGCTGATATTGCATCCAGTACAGGTATATGTACATGAACATTTTCTAACGAAAACAGAAGTGTCTAATAGTGTGCATTATTTTCTTTGAGATTTGTTTAAACTTAAGTTATAAATTTCGAAAATTGCCAAAATTTCTGAATCTCTTCAATTTTATCTGTAATTTAGATTGCCAAGTTCGTTTACAAAATACATAAAATTAAAAAATTATAATCTATCTTGGAAACGTTTTTTTGTTATAAGAGATGAATATGGAATAAATAAACATTCAATTTTTTAGAGAGTTTTGTTTGAAACTCAGTAATTAGCATATTTTTAAACGGTTTTAGTTTACCTAATACCTTTTTTATTGAAGTAAAATCTTGTGAATTTTCTTGCTGTGCTTTCATTTTTTGCAATTTCACCCATTTGTACACAACTTTACATTGTGCTGTTTATATCTTCTTTGCATCCACTTCTATTCAGGCAAGTGCAAAAATAGTTTTAGAATAACTTTTTTACAAAATTTAATTTCTATTAAAAATTATTATTGGAAAAATTATTTTCAAATTTCTATTATGATTTTGTATCAGTTTAATATTTGTGGTAGCAAATCAATAGAAAGTCTCTCAATATTCATTGTATTTCAACATTTTTAGCATTTCAAAACTGAACGTTTTTGTACTTCATCATAGAAATTATACACAATTATAAAAACTTTTTATAATATTTTTTTACAAAATACAAATTTCCTAAAGCTTTTTGAATTCATGGGTCTCCCTTAATCAATAGTTTGTGGGCTCATCTCTGAATAAGGAGTTTTGGAGGAGAGAAGCATCGTGTTGAAGTCCGTGGTATGCTGGATAGGGGGTGTTGGAGGTGGCGCTGCGGCAGCCCTGGTATTCTGCTGTGCTCATATCAACAATGTTATTGTCTACTGCGTACACTGCCATGTTACTGAGGGAGTTACTGTAGGGCGTGGGTTCGGTGCATCTGTAGCCGTTGGGAGCATAGGTTGATTCCTGATTGTAAAAAGCGTTGAGACCGGCACCTGAGGATGCAGTCATGTAAGGTCGAGGGGTGCTCTTTTCAAAATCAAATATCGTTGAGCGCAAAGAGTCGTTAATGGATTGAATAGATTGTGGGAAGAAACCTTGAGGACGTTTTTCATAGTCCTTGTGGAGAGTGACTTTATCTGTTTTCGATCTACGTCCCAACTTGATTGCTAAAATTCATCTCTTAAACATATAAATTCAACTAAATTAGAATAAGTTATATTTTATGTATACGCATGACAAAATGCGAAATTCCCTACAAACTTAGTTTATAAGATCTAGTTAAACGTAAATAAAAGATATGCTCATTAGCTGACAAAAATCAACATTTCATAGATCTTATCACTTATGCAGTTTAACATAACTTTCTATTGATTTTACATAAAAAAATCAGCGTAAATTTTAAAAGTTATATGTTTTTGTCTATTAACCCACTTTTGCCTGACCCTTTCATAAAAGGAAAACCTTATTTTCAATTATTTTTTGATAAAATTTTAAATAAAAAAATCCATCTATCTATTTGATTTCATAAAAATGTAACTTCACACACTAATGTGACTAATATGGGACATTTAGTATCGTTGATGAGTAACATAGTATATGCCATGTATAGCCTGTACAAAAGAAATTTGGTCAATGTATCCATAATTTAAACAGACTGTTAATGAATTCGAAATCACAAAAAAAATCGACCCATAAAGCAAATTATATAAATTTTATAATCCACATTTCGTCAAAACATATTGTGACTGTCGACAAGTGAGTGGCAAGATTACGAAAAAGATTTGCAAAAAATCTGTTCAATTAGACCTAAATTCAATTATTTTATTTTTTTCTCCAGTTGCTTACACTACAGTTTTGATTGATAAAAATACTATAAAATACTAAACATAGAATATTAGATCGATATTGATTTTTAATAAGAAACTGAATCAATATGCATTTGCAATTAGTTAATTCAAATTTTCTGTCTAACGAATAAATACGATATTTCTTAATTAATTCTAATGACAGTAAGTCATAAAGATAATTTTTAACATTTATAGAATTATTTATAATTAATAGATCAGCACAGGAAATAGACATGCATAAATTATCAGAATAATTATATGCATATGGTTATATATAGAAAAGTCTGATATACTTACCATCTCTTGACATTCCAGATTTAATACACTTCTGGTATCTGCAATATCTGCATGTATTTCGTGTGGTTGGATTAATTTCGCAATTCTGTTCTCGACTGCAGCTAAGGGTTTTTCCTTGATGGTCTTTGTGATTTCTTTTGAAAAAGCCCTAAATTTATCAAATTAGTACATTTAATATTTGTTATAGTAAAATGTAAATATTTAATGCTGCTTTTAATTTTAAAAAATTCAGATGATATCTAATTAGAGAAATATCAATGAAAATAGAATATCAGTAATTTACCTTGCAATTAATTAAAAACTTTATTTTTATAAACACATGCGAAATGTAGTTTTATCTTTATAATAATGTAATTTTAATAACAGTGAAAGTCAATTAAAATTTTAATAACAAATAATTTCCAATTAAAAAATTTGCAGAAATTGTATGGGACATGTATAAAGAAATTTACCTTGCATCCTTCACATGTGAGAACTCCAAAGTGCACACCACTCGCATAGTCTTCGCAGACTTTACATCGTTCCGGTTCAGTTTCGAGACATCCCTGTGGACCACTGAAGTAGGGATATCCAGAAGTGGTGTAGTATTCTCCTCCTAAACGCATCATTTTATGGTGTTGTCACAACACGTGTATAAATAGCCCTGTCTCACGGGGTTTGTTCTTCCTACCCAATTGACTAGAGGTGTAATTGAGAGCTATACCTGCCAAAATGAAGTGTTCTCACTAATTGGGGTGACAATTGCTACCCTCTCCACGTGCACTGATCAAAATGTAGGGTTATTGGATTTGCTACTTAACGTTTATATTATAATTTGAAGGTGTTTATTAAATTGACAGGCTGTCACAATTTATAAATCCATCATACAAGTAGAATTAGGTTATGTTTTACTGCTATCTAATTGTCGCGAACTTTTTAAATATTATGCCTACCTGGTTGATACCAAAAGTATGGAGTGTAATTCCTAGCGCGGATTAACTTCATTTTTGAAGAATATGTGAACATTACTGCTTCTGTGACTTTATTACGGGTCAGCACGATTAAAATTGAGGCCAAGAAACTAAATTGGTAACAAAGAACGTTTCTTTACAAAAACGGTTTACAAATGCGTTGCAAGGCTGTTTTCACTAAATCAATTTTGATTGGCGCAATAGTAAACTAAGTTACCATTGTTATTTGAGAAATTATCATATGCACGCTGATTGGCTGTCGCACAGGACTGCCTTAACGTTTTATGGTATGACCTAAAAAGCACGAAGATGGTAAAAGGGTCAATTGGACTGCGCCAAAAAGTGCGTAATCAAAATGGATGCTTATACTTTAAAATGTATCCTTGTAAAACGATATGCTAATTGAGAAATGCGCTTCGAGCTTTTAATTTCGCACAATATTTCTTTTCTCATCTCGCCGACATTTTAATTTACATTAATAATTTTCGTTTCTGAGTTAATTGCTTCTATAAACTAAAGATGACCCACATTTTCTAATGACATAAACCATTCAGGAACATTTATACTTTAATTGATTTTCGAGGGAAGGAAAGTTTTTATGCTTCCCGTCTCAGTATTATTTTCATTATACACAATCAAAAATATACGAAAATTTCAACACTAACCCTGGTTCTTTATAACTTAAGTTAATTAATATCTTCGTTAGATATTTATTAGATTATTTATTTAAGACTATATTTATTTTGTAATTTTAAAACGGGGCGTTAGAAATACTCATAGAAAACTAATCTTTCTCTGTCAAAGTTGGATTGATAGATTTTTTAACTTTATATCCATAGACTCGTATTGGTTTTTTCAATAAATTGAAAAAGTTTTGTCCTTTCTGTAAGATTATTTCTAATTTTACCAAATGCCACAATTCCATGTTCGTGAACATTTAAATGTTCTAAAAAAATTTTTAGTGTTTTAAGATGAAAGCAAGATCATTTCACTTGTTTTTTTAAATCATTTTATAATCAATTTTAGTTTGAAATTTAAATAAGAATTTGGAGGGAAGGTAGCTGAAGAATTATTCGTTTTATGCGAATTTTTTGGGAAAGATTTTGTTTAGAAAACTTAATTGAGCCATATACAATTTTTCTTCATAATTTTTAAATTATTTTTAAATTTTTTTTGAGAGAGAGAGAGAGAGAGAGAGAGCGTTTTTAGCTGAAATTAATATAATTGTAAATCAAAAGAATGTTATAATCAAAATCGATTTGGATTTTTCTGACTGGGAGCTGACTGGCATGGAAACGGGACCGCAAATTCAATTGGGATCAAAAATTTAATTTGATTAATATTTGAGATAACGTTAGATAAAATAGAAGCTATCCATGAAACGAGGGCATCGCAATATTTCATGGTATTGGTTCCGAATTCAATGGATGGTCCATGTCGGCCTTCGCCTGATAAGTCTTTCCCAATCAATGTGGGTCTTACCAGAATGACTTGACTAAATCACGCCGATTTTTTTCTTTGTAAAAAAATGCGACAGTCTAGACTTAAAAATGTGGAATATTTCATTGAGTGACTGGGATTTCGGCTAAGTTATTCTCATATTTATTTTACATTAGCATTTTAATTTTATGAATGATGGAAAAAAAATTATTTGAAATTCTATTAAATAGTTATCCAGTTCTGACAATTCATTCCCATTCGCAATGACAAATTGAAGCAACGGTAGATTTAACATGAATGTTTCTAGGGCAAGGTAAACGCGATCTTTGCTGCTAGTTCTCAATAAAGACAAAGTAGCAGAGGCTAATGTAAACGTTTTAGAAATATCTGAAAGTTTTATCGGCCTCTTCTGATCTATTCTTAAATTTTTATATTTTATTGTTTTTATGAATGAATTATTATTGGATATATTTTTAAGCTTAAGCAGCCTGGCGTCCATTTTAGAGGACAGCCGTTTTCCACATTTACAAAGAATTTTCTCCAAGCCTATTTTTAATATTGAAAATCTTGGGGCATGGGGAGGTCTATTGGGGAAAATACGTTAATGCAATGTTGAAAATTTCTATTAAAGCTTATTGCTGTGGCAGAGGTTGTTGAAAAGATTAACAAGTTTTCTTTGAAAATTTCAAATTTTTGAAGAAAAATTTAAATTCTCTACTTACTCTCCTTCATGTATTTAGAAGGTTTTGAGCCCATGCAGCCAACAAAGAACTTTGAATGTTTCTGGACATGTGCAAAGATTTTCAAACCCATTCAGTCATGCCGTGCGCAAAGTCAGAGGTCGCGGGGCTGGAGGCCTTGTGTTTGACAACAAAAAGTCCTCATCACTTTGTACATTCTAATCTATTTAATGTTTACGAATTACATCGCAAAGTCAGAGGTCGCGAGGATGAAGGCTGTTTAAGGTAATATTAAATTTTTTTGAATTACCATCAGAAAATATTGGTAAAACATGTCCAATGTAATTTTGCTGATATTTACAATCATTTGAAATATACTATAAATTTACGAGAAATTTTAATTTAAATGATTTTAATCACATGTATGTTCTGTGCTCAAACTGAATTGATGCCATCAACAAACTTTGCAGTTTTCTTCTGGCGAGGGTTTTCGAGTACTTGAAATGTTAAGAACTCGAACTCGAATAAGCTGACAAAACTCGATCGGAAAAACTCAGAAGAGAAGTTTTCAATACTCGATTGAAAATCCACTCGAAAAAAACAGTAAAATTTGAAATATTTGACATTTCTGTTTATCAATTATTTTTTAGCTTACAAAATCAGTGTTATTGCAAAAAAATTTTATTTTAGTCTAAAAAACTCGGAATTAAAAGAAACTCGATCGAATTCGGAATTTTCTTCAAAAAATACTCGAAACGCAAAACCTCCAACTCGGACCGAGTAACTCGAACTCGACTCGAAAGCCCTGCTTCTGGCCGAAATCATTTATCATTCGCATTATAGTCATCTAGTTAAGGAGAAAACTTTTAAAACTTTCACGGTATTTATAAAGCTGATTTTGTCTTGGTAATATGAGGGCTATACATGTAATGTAAATAGTACCCGGGCTACAAGACAGTGATTGTTTTTTCTTATCTACTGTTAACAAAGACAGAAATTTTCTGGATGTTTAGTACTTCTGCTAACATAGTTAAGTACACCACTTAACCCAACAATTCAGACAAATTTCGGCATTGAACTGTCAGTGGCATCAATAATGTTGCCAGCTCTAGTAGTTTAAAATTTAATTGACTAGCAAAACACTTTGTAACAGCATATTGCTTAGAGATGTATATAAATTTTAACCATATGCCATTATTTCTAATTTTCTCAAGTATTTTTTAAAATATCTCAAAACTTTTTTAAAATATCTAAATATTTCCAATTTTCTGTTTAGAATTATTGTAGGTAGGTTTGGGTAGGATTTTTGTAAGGCTATTAAGGCGTGTATAAAGTTCAACTATAACTACGTGTAAGGTATAATAGCTAAGCTAGCTTACCCTGCCTGTTGAAGCTATATTTCAAGCAGCAATTTCATCGTAAAAAAATAATTTACTCCTGTATTTTAGATGTTTTTCTCCATGTACATCTTAATGATTTAGGGAGAGTTTAAGCAAAAACTTGAAATTTCATATTCATTTGAGTGCGCAAAGCAAGAATAGGAGTTTATTGGTAAGAAAAAAATTTATAGGCTCGACATAAATTCTAAATTTTAATCCGCTTAGTATTTTGAACTATTTGAAGTAAAAACTTGGATTTACTGAGTTTGCAATTTTTGCTTGCGCAGTTTTCACAAATTTATGTGAAAATCCGATTGTTATAGAAGTGACGCAATTTCATTTTAGGTCTAGCAGATAATTTTTTTAATGTTTCGGTGCATTTCTACAAATCAGGCGTTTATATAATTTTTTATAGATGTTTAAATCGGCCTCTTTTCAGGAACTATGAACTACAAAATGTTATGATTGATTAGTTTCGTGGCGGAAGCGGAATTGTTTTCAATAATTTGCATCAACCAAAATATAGCAGATGTTGTTTTGGCGAACGCGAATTTTTTCTCGTGATCCCTTACATTTATTATTTGAACACAGCGGAATAAAAGTTTCAATAAACAATAAAATTTGTTGCGCAATTGCAGACATTGATTCATTAAAAGAAAATCAGCTCACTGCTACAGATGTCGGAATTCTAAGTTAAGTTGAAAACAATTCAATACCACTGTTCTGTGCGTCCCTTACTCCAAATATTTGAATGCTTTTCCCGATTTTGTTAAGATTAAATTCATCTTGAAAACAAAAAAAATGGTTTTGAAAGAGCATCCGAAGTGATCATTTATTAATGACATAATTAGAAAAGTTTGTAAAATTTAGTGAACAGATTTGGTTTAAATTTTTCTGTGGAATGTATCAATTTCAAATCGCTGTGTGCACATGGTGATAACTTGCTGTAATGTTTACTCAAAATGTTGTCAAGTGCATGTCTAGAAGTTAAGTACTTTTTTCGTTTATCAGTTGACAAGATATATTTACAAAGGTGGGACCCGCCACATTAAGAATGGTGTTTACATGCGTGTTAAGTGTCGGACAAGTTTTAGTTTAAACACTGAACTATTAACACCTCGCGAGATGCATTCTAAGGAGCTTGTCAAACTACATAAATATTTGAGACACCATCGGAAAGTCTCGCCCTTGTATTTTACTTGAGAAGTGTCAATGTGTGAAAAATAAACAAATGACAGTTAAGACAAGTAAAATCTAAGAAAATTTGAAATTAAAAAAATGTTTGAAATTCTTGGTAATTGTTCAATGTACTTTTGATCCAACGTCAACTGATGAGGTCACATTTGCTTTTCAAATTATGATGCATGTAGTTTTCTTTACTTAGCTTAGTTGAAAATTGCCAATTGATTAAAGTATTTAATGGAGCTAAATTTTCCAACCTTTGTTCACTAATGTCTGTCATAGTGTTTGGAAAAGATCATAATAATGTACATCGTCATTTACAAATATTTTTTCACCTATTAAGATTTCAATGATTTGGAATCAGATATTTAAACTTTCTTTTAAGCAATCTTTAGTTTTAATGTCTGTAATAGTTGTTAAAAAAATCTTTTGAATTTTATAAAAAATTTTAGGAATAGAAGGAGCATTATGTATAAATGCAAGATCATTACATGTACAGTGAGAAAATACCACTGTAAAATGGTTACTTTATGTTTAAAGTATTGGTTGTATCAGTCAAAGTTTTGTCATAAAAATTGCAACAAGTTTTGCGATTGGAGATAATTTTGTCATTTTGCGATTAGACGAATCCATTTTATCTCTTTGACATAGAAAATGTTAAGCGTATCTACGTCTTCATTCACATGATGATTTTTAGTAATGTCCCGTTAACACAGTTTAAAACAACGCAGTTTAAATCGTCTGACATAGTTTAGTTTGTTGTAAACGAGAGTGTCTAGTCGAAAGTTTTGGATTTCAAAAAGATTATTGATATTATACCCATATAAAAATATGGTGAAGATTTTTGTATTTATGAACACGTTATTCGTATTATTATTGCCCTATATTAATCGCTGGGACGAAGATGACTTTTTGCATGTTTTCCACGTGCGGATTACGGACTCTGCCCTAATATTTAAAAACAGAAATCCTAATTCAATATTTTATATTTAATCGAAACAAAAGTCTCGACTCAATATAAACATATTTACAATTTAGAATTTTTTGTACATTATTTTATAAAAGAAGCCATCAAAGTTTAGCTTGTATACAAATGTGTTTTAAGATCTATTGTCATGAAATAATCATACAGAATTTTTGTATCTTCAGGTATGAAAGTGCATTTTTTATATCTAAATATAATTGCCAATTTTTCTCATAACATTCGTTAATATATTATTTTTCAAAAATGTTTTTAGCAGTTTTGGCAGTGAAGTGATATGAAACAAAATTTGAGCTACAACTGTACAGAAGTCCGTATATTGCATCTAGAGGTATGCAGAACCAGTTATATTTTATCCTTGTCCCATTGCCAACACTTTTTTTGGTATCGGTCCGGTCCCGTTCAGTCCCGATCGAGAAAAGTTAATTTTGTTGTAGACCCATATTTGGTCCCGGTAGCACCTAGCGATTTTAATTTCGCTATTATGTATCGTGTTAGAAATTATGTAATAGACAAAAATATTACTAAATATAACAAGCTATAATACGTTGCTAAACTTGGCACATTGAAGTAATTAATAAATGAATATTAATTGCATTATTTTTAAACAAATGAATTCTTGAAGGTTGAGAATTCGTTATATTATGCACATATATGTATCTGATCCCAAAGAATTTAGTACCGGGTCCTTCCTTGCCTGGTTCTGAAGTTTTATTTTTGGCCCTGCTACCTGGTCCCAGTCATGTGGTCAATATTGGACTTTTGTAGGGCATATACTTTGAACTTCACTCCTGGTAAGTTATCTTTCAGAACAGAATCTGCTAAAATTATTTTATGCTCAGAGTTTACAAGCTGTGCTAACATACGCACATTACATTATTAATATTCATTGTCTTCTTGTACTAATACCATTCCAAATTTACGTGATTAGTTGATTAGTAAGCAATGGTAGTTTTCGATTTATCAACAGGAGACTGGAAATCATATATACAATATGACATGGTAGAGTTTTTCATAACTATTATCAAAGCAGGTTGCAATATATTTACAAGTATATATACATTTATGCATAGTAATATATATATATATATATATATATATATATTACTAATCATAAATGTTATGTATATATATATAATCATTCATTGGAAATATATATATATATATATATATATATATATATATATATGGTGTGCATGCACATTGCAAAACATATCTAAATTCTATCTTCAATTTTTAAAGCTCAGACTATTTAATCGTTTTAAGAAAGCTAATTAATAACTACATGAGATTGGGAAAGAAGTGAATTTCTTTGTTAGTTTTCAATTCTCCTAGTAGTTTCCAACGTATGGCTTTTAATAAAATGCTCTTTTGACTGCATTCAATTTGAATATGGATAAAATGAATATTGTTTTCCTTAATAAACGGTTAACAGCGTTCTCTGAATGTTTGAATTGAAATAAGGATAGTTTACAAAATAGGTCTAGGAATGTTAAAACTAATTTGAAGAGAACGCTGGAATGTCTTTCTTATTGAAGACTATGCAAATATGAACAATCAAGGCACGCTTATTTCAACAGTCTCAATCATTTTTTGAAACCACAAAAATGGGATATTCCAAGCATTAAGAAAGTATTCAAACATACGTGTATATTTATAGTTTCCATTAATCCCATTACACAATTTTGTGTACCTATCGTTTCTTACATAAAAATGTTACGTCATTAAAGAGTTTAGTGTAGGATAGGGTATAAGTATTTCTGGTGAACTTATTAGTTAATGTGCTCTGTTCAAATTTTTACAAAGGTTTTTTGTGGATCCCGGCTTATCCAATTCATGGACAGTTACAATACTAGCCCTTTATGGACCAAAATAGATTGGTCCCGAACCCATTTAGTTTAAATTGTTTGATCGCATTATCAGTTCTGTGAAGTATTCTAGTTCCACGTGGTCCCAGAGCATTCCTTATATTTTGCCAAAAATTAAAAATATTATTAATATAATTATGAAATTTCTTCAATTATGGTCGCCATTACCAATTAAGCCCTAGAGCCTCTTAAATATTTAGCCCACTGGCGTAGCTACGGGGGGCCAGGGGGGCAAGGCCCCCAAAGCGAGGCCTAGCCCCCCTCTTTTTGGATCAGAATGTACCTATTACTGTTAATATTGTTTAGTTAAAAGATAAATACATTGTCAATGGCTCTATTTAAATAACTTTCACATCAAATTTAATATGCAATTAACAAGAATTCCGGTACACGTTAAATTTATCTAAAATATGACATGCATTTCAGAGTTATATATATATATATATATATATATATATACTAAATATTTACAAAACTGAATAATGTACTGCACTTTTTTTAAAATTTTAATTGAATCAATTTATTGCCCCTCCAGGAAATGATTCCTAATTTTTTATTCTGTCTACACTACTGATTTAGCCCTAAAAGCCTCGATGATTCTACATAGCTTACTCGTAGTTTTTGACGCTAATGTCTTCGTTATGGTATTATTCCAAGTTAAAGTAAACTAACGTTTTAAAGTTTTTGATATGAATGAATAAAGTTGGTAACATAGACAACTTAATATACTACTTGTACTATTTAATGTTAGAACAGAAAAAATCGGGTCACTTGCCTGTCATTATCTATTGTTATTTTTAGAGCTTTAATTTCGAATGAAGTTCTGTACTAATGATTTATGACAAACTAAAAATTCTACTAAAATCTCAGTGGTTGTCTGTTTAATTGCTAATACAAAAATAGGTCACGCTTTTCTTTATCTTCACTTAACTGATCCAAATCGAGCGACGCAATTTGCATCTGAATTGTTGAGGTTCTTAAAAAATTCTATTAATAGAGTAACTACACAAATCAATCATCGAAATTGATAAAAATATTAGAATGAAAAAATATCCCATTGATCAATGCGATTAATCGTAAAAAAAATTAAAAAAAACTATTAAAATTGGATTAATCGCAAAATCAAGCAGCTAATCGGTTTTTAATTTTTTGGTTTTACTAGCTATTTCTAAGTACATCCCATAGTAAATTTATTTGAATATTTCCATGTTATTTACATAAAGTTTATTCCCAGTTATTTAATGGCTTTAAGTTTTGATGACAAATTCAAGATACATAAACATTTTGTGTTGCTAAAAACAAAATTAATTCGACAATCTGGACGGAAGAAACAACAACTGTTTTTTGTACCCTACCCTAGTCAAATTTGTATGAATAGGTTTTTCATCCAGATTATCTTTCAAAGATTTTGTTATCGTTACTAATGTTAGAATTTCTACGACATAAATGATTTTATATTTAACAAAAAACAAACAGTAGATATAAGTTCGCACTCAATTTAAATGTGAAGATATTTCGGTTTATTGACATATCTAAATACAAAGTTTCAATGTAAATGATTTTAAAATGACCGATTAGTTAACCTTAAACTGCCGAACGCTTATATATAGGACAAACTTAAAAATGATCATAACTCCATTATTTTATAAATTTTTGCTGCTTTTTTTTAAAGTAAGATTCTGAAAAATTATTATTTATATAATCAATTTTCAAACTACATAAAATTGGAATAAAGACAAATCTTCAAATATGCCGAAGGTCTATATATAAGACAAACTTGTAACGCTTGCGCTATTCAATATTTTTGCAAAAAAATTTTTTGCATCAATTCTCATGTAACACATTTTAAAAAACTACTTTTATTGCATAGTAGTTAAATATTGTGTTTTTCGGCTGTTTAAGGTTAATGGATTAATCGCGATTAATCTGCATCGACTAATGATAATAAACCAACTAATTGAGGCCATTAATTAAAATTAAAATCCCAGCCATAAAAAACACACATTGAACTGAAATTTTTTAATATATATATATATATATATATATATTTATTTATTTATTTATTTATTTCAAATTATAAGCCACCAGGCTTGGGTTCTCTCAATTAGTTGAACATTTTGTCTTTCTGTCGTACATTTATATAGGGTAGTTGCTACCCGGTAGTATGTAGGACAGCTTAGTCTAACAAGAAAAATATGTATAATTGTAACTCATAACTCGACTCGAATTCGCGAGTTATATATATATTGCGATTATTATTTTTACACAATATTTCAAAATGAAATATTTGAAAAATGCACGTCACCACATTTAGATAGCTGTTTGAAAATATTAATTTAACATTTTCATCACTTAGGGAGCAATTGATTCCATTTCAGGCACAGTTGTTGATATTGTATTGAAACATATTGCAAACGGATTGTTCTGTAACCACTACAAGTCCTTTATTAACACGTGGGCTCGTGGGAATTCCCAAACTGATAAATAAATGTCTGCTAACAAGCTCAACTTTTAATCGATCCATTTGTTTCTGCATTATTCCCTTCCTCGCTTGTAACTGATATCACAGACTGATTTGAGGTAATTGCAGACGTTATTTAATCAATTGTTTACTGTTCTTGCATGTGAATTTCAAATTTCTGCGTCACTATGATTCAGTAATTTGTTTAATAAGTTAATAGACGCTCATCGCGAAAGTTTTTCAAGTTCACTCCAATATACCTTTACCATTTGTGATTGACATATTTGACTATTTTCTTCTGAAACTTTAATCAATTGTATAAATATTGATATCAGAGGTTGAGAATGCTGCTTATGGCCTGACACTAAACGTCGCAATTTGCGACTCGCAAAACCTGCAAATAAAGTTTTAAGAATGCATCCTATAGTCTACCTCTAACGACTTGCTTCAACTGCTGAAAAGCCATATATATATAATAAAATTTTTATTCTCTGTAACTCTTGTTAATATATTATCTAAAGATTTATACAAAATCTGTATTTCGAAATTTAATTTTTTTATACTAGAATTAAATAGTATTGTTTGAAAACTTTTTTATCCAAATAACTATTTTATGTTGAACAAATTGAGGAAATAACGAAAAATGCAGTCAGTGCAACCAAAANATTTAATTTTTTTATACTAGAATTAAATAGTTATTTCTGTATTGTTTGAAAACTTTTTTATCGAAATAACTATTTTATGTTGAACAAATTGAGGAAATAACGAAAAATGCAGTCAGTGCAACCAAAACAATTTTATATGTTTTTCGGGATGGACAATCAACCTTCTACCTGATTCTTGAAAAATATTCTAAAAATTGGCATTGAGCAGCTATTTCGAAAAAGTCTGTAATTTTGTTATACTTCATATTGTTATTGAATTTTTAAATGAATTTTTATCTTTATTAATGATGTTTAGCATTGTAATTGCTATATACACATTACTAGACGCTTCTATAAAAATTAATTACCTAGGTAAAACTTATTTTTTTTGTAGTATGATTGGGAATTGGCATTCAGTGAATGATATAGTTTTAAAATCAGAAAGTGTTGAATAAGACAATTTTTTAAAAATTTCAGAAATCCACAGAAATTTTTTTAAAAATCGTGATCTTCCAGCAAACTGTCAGTTTAACTTAATTTTTAAGCATGTTGCTAGTTTCCCGATAATATTTAATGAAAATAATTATTTGAATTTATTCGTACAAAATATAGTTTTTAAGTTTCAGTCGGCTCCTTTTAGACAATTGGTGCCAATTTGATATCATTTTGCGGCCTCCCACTGAGCAATGAACTATATAATTCAAGATCGAACTGTATAGTGTTCCTTTTTAACATGTAAAGTATGTGGACAGAAGAATAGACTTTAGAAATTCGAAATAAGTTAAAAAATTATGGTTGAATGAGAATCGACTTAGTCAAGTTACATTTTCCAATTCGGTTTATCAGGTGGTTTAGTTATATAAAACCACCTCAGATACGTGAACGTGATTATAGTAATTTATTAATTATATTTATGGGTTCAGCTCTGACTTTGTTTTGGTAATTTGCTAGATTGGGGAAGAAATGTATACTGTTTTATACTCTTGTTTCTGGACCACTCGCTAACATGGGTTGTGCATGGAAATATGTTTACCGTTGCAGACGGATCCCTTATACTCTTAAATAAAAACATTATTTAGAAGTCTGCGCTTTATCCTATTGGAATATTAATTCAATTGGCGTGTTATTTAACGAGGGCCGGATGGCACCCACTTGCGAGGTTGACACACTTTCTCTACTTTGTTTAGACTAGAGCTTTTTATCCCAGAGTCTCAGTTCACTTGGATATTTTTGATATACATAAATTACACGTAAATAGGACGCGCTCTTAAATATGAAATAAGGTGCTACTGGGTCACTATTGGTGACCCACTTAATTAATCGATTGTCAAAATACACCCATTAGTTTTTCCATTCTAATTAATTTCTTGAATTACACGTTTAGACATTTTATATAATTAACACTAATTGGATTTGAAATTCATTTGCAAGTTCATTTTCTACACAGTGTTTGTTTTTAATAAAAATATAAAATATGATTTCCATAAAATTTTTCTGTACATGATTTTTCTCAATTCATATTTCTTTTTATATTTTAAAAAGTTTTAAACTCATGTGAAACAATTTAAATGCAATACTTGACTACTTCAATTAATATTAATTTTAATATTTATATAAATACATTCAAATTATTTTCTGCTTCAAAGNTATTTCTTTTTATATTTTAAAAAGTTTTAAAATCATGTGAAACAATTTCGTCACATACATTTAAATGCAGTGCTTGACTACTTCAATTAATATTAATTTTAATATTTATATAAATACATTCAAATTATTTTCTGCTTCAAAGAAATTATAATAAAAATATAAATGCGTGCTCGCTATAAATTTAAATTCTTATCCAATTTTTTATGTAGTCATATAGATTTTTTAAATTTTACATGCCCTTCATTAATATTTTAAAATATTTTAATGTGCGATTTTTGAATCGTTACAACTATGTGTGTAAACAATTTGAACTTTCAGATTTTTTGACTTTCCTATTTCTATGGGCGTCTCTCGCGTTTGCTTTCAATGGAGGGGTTTTAGTTATAGATAATCAGAAATGAATTGACTTTATGAAATGTATTTATTAATTGTTACCCCATTCTCTTGGTCAATCTTTAAAGAGTAAATGAAAGGGTAGTGCTCCACTTGGACATAGTTGATCTTGAGTTTTAAATTGTCATATTTTAGCTGTATCCAATATCGGTTTAGTTTTCAACGCCGATTACTTTTCTGAATTTCTTTCAGTATCAACAACACATCACTGGGTCATCTTTTATGATTTTTTTGAATTCGTTTTGAATTTAAGTTTGATATTATCACTTGTCTTTAAATCCAGCTCCGCAATAATTCTCTTAATGACTCTACTGGTGATATCAGGACTTCGAGCAGGTTTCTACTCATCGGTATGAGAATACCTTAAAAACTGTTATGCGCTATTAACGGTGTAAGTGTCATGTCTAAAATATTTCCAGTGGTATATAGTTTTTCGTACCATAACTTAATGACTGCTTCAATAAGCCCTTTGCTTCTATCATTCATTGGATTCCACCAGTATTGTGTATTTCCCTACATCTGCTATTTATTTGTATTGCTTCAATTATTAAGGAAAATGATGAAAAAATGTAAAATCAAATATTCTATCAGGAAGATCATATACTTCAAGAAATTTTACCAAAAAACTCTAAGTATGCCAAAGAAAAACTTGAAACCAAAAAATCCGGTATTGGAAGCACTCAATTAAATCTTTTTATGTCTTCTTTCCAGAATAGATTTCTGAAAATTTATTGAACATTTTTCTCATGTTATGTTTATTACGTTTATCAGATGTACTTTCTGATTTAAATAAATATTATTATTATTATTATTATTATTATTATTGTTATTATAAAATGATATATATCTATGCAATCAAATCTTTGCAGATCTCAAAATGTTTAAATTTTTTTCACTTAAAATTGACAATGATGTGCTGACCATATAGTATAAGGTTTTTTTCAAATCTGTATTAAAATGATATGTTGAGGTTAATGTAGATTGTTTGGTTTGCTTTTAAACTTGGATACGCTTTTGAAATTAACTCAAAATCAACTGGCACTTGATTTGGGTGGGGTATCGCAAGATTATTTTTGATTGAAACCAATTCAAGTGGTCGAGGCGTGTGAATATCGCCACATAGAACAAACACCTGTAAACCTCTTGCTTACTGAAGACGTTACAAAATAAATATGTTTTGATAATACAGCGGCTGACATTATTGATGCAGTTATCTTTCTTCTTTATTTATTTTATTGTTTTGAAGGAAAATATCTTCAATCAGATATTATTTACTTTCCAATTCTTTCATAATTTAGAACAGTTTATATACAACTTTCATAAAAAAGTTGTTGGAAACAAAGTTTTTGCAAAGCTTAAGGAATATATTTTTTCAATGATAAATGCTCGTTCTGCTAGATGATGACACGAATAACCCAAAACCTACGGCCTATCTCAGAATTTGTATCAATATGAATTTTATGTCTTCCTCTACACTAATTAGAAATATTTGTTCGTTTTTTTTGCATAGTGAATACAAATCAGTGAAAGAAGTGATCTGGTGTAGACTTTTTAATGAGCCGAGCGAGCTTGAGCACTGCATTGGATGTACAACGAGCCCAAAATGAGCCCTTTTTAAGCCAAGCAAGTGTATAGTTCTGCTTTTTAATTTATTTAAGCAGATTTTTCATATTTTTTCATTCAATATACCTTTTTTATAATTTTATTTTAATATGTTTATTAAATAATAGGAAGAGCTATGTAAAAAATTCTGAGAGCTCAATATTTGTAAAAAAAATATGTAGTTAAAACGAGCCTCATTGAATGGTTCTAAGTGACTCATTGATAAGTCTGGTTTGGTGTTCTTGGTCCTGAATCGAACCAGACTAGTAGGCTGTGAACCAGACCGATTACCACACAAACACTGGACTGTTTTGCAAAGTTTGCTATTTTACGTTATCGAAAATATGAAATCCTCCCTCAAAAAGTTTTCTTTACTCTGCCACTTTTCAGAAAGTTAGATATCACAGTGTGATTCAAAACCTCAAGACATCTAAAAGCCATTATATCATTTTGAAAAAGCACAAACCGTTTGCGACAGATCATTTAAAAAACTGGATAAAAACGTTTTTCGTACGGTTCCGTCCGCCTCATTCTATTTCCACTGCATAGAGAATTTTCCCAAATCTTTTAACATTTGATGTAAACAATAGTGATAAATCCATAACCAGGGTTTTCCTTAATTTATTATTTTTAAGTATTTCAGTAATTGAGTTTCTTACAAGGTTTTCGTCTCTGCTAATATGTAAATAATTGCATATATGCAAGATGACACTGTTAAGCTATGTCTACCTTGAGTAAGTTTTAAACTATTCATTTTAAATTTCTATTTTCAAAATATAATTTTTTAAAAATGCTTATGAATCCCTCAGAAATTTTAAGTTGTTCTTCAAGAAATGTAGTTACATTTTATGCTTGTAAATTTTAACAATAATGCTTTAACCATTCTGATAACTTTAGCATTTTTTTCTGTGAGTTTAAACTAATTTGTCTGTTCATTTCGTCGAACTTATGCCTGTTTTTTCTCATTTAATGGTCGAAATGATTTATCTCTTGCAATTTAGATGTATTTCAATATATTTTCATAAATTACATATTAAATTTTCAAAATTATATATATATATATATATATACTGTCTGATTGAACCCAATGGTCATTGCATGCTAAAGATATTGGCGAATATTTGTGACACATTTATTAATATAGAACTCATACAAGGTGTTGCATAAAAAATTTACAACATAACTGCAAGCGCTGGGGCATAACCACCCTCAAAAGTAATTTAGGAGAAACCTAAGATTATAAAATGGATCTAATTGTGACTAATTCACTAAAAAGGAAAAAAACATTTCAATATTGCACGCTTCATCTGCACGTGACCGTCTTTGAATATTGTCTACAGATGTCTGCCAAAGCGTCTCATTCTTCGCTTTCCTTTAAATACAATGACGTCAGGCAGAACGTTTTCAAGTTGATCCTTTACAATGCCACTGACGACTAACTTTTTAAGTAGGCCCACAATGGAGGTTTAAATGAATGAGTAGAGGCTTCAAAGTACCTCAGCCAGCAATCAACGTCTCATTTGGAAAGATTGTACAATCGCTAATTGAAAGAGGAATGTTCGTGAATGCTATTGACAAATATAAAATATTATTCCACCTTACGTAAGGTTATTTTAGTTAGCCAAATAACCTATTTGTTTTTAATGCTGGTATTCAGGGGTACCAAAATTTAAAAATATAATCAATATTTAATCTAGAAGTAAATGTCGAAATTTACAAAAAAAAGGAAATCGATAGAGAGTTTAATATTTTTACTGTTTTTTCACTATTTTTATCAAGCAATTTCTGATTTTCATTTAAGGAGTGGTGTCCCTTAACGTTTTAGAAACATTTTCAAGATATCAATCTCTGTGTTTCCTGTATAGTTTTTGCTCATATTCCATCTTGTTTTCTAAGTTGTATTTAGTTTTTTTCCAAGACCAACAGTAGGCCTTGGTTATTCAGTTGGCATGATGCTGCCATGCCTAAGACCCTTTAGTATGCTAAGACTGATATGAATTTTATACATTTTCTGGACACTAAGTAATTCTAGTTCACAGCATGGACATTATGTAATAGATATATTTCTTATGGTTTTGATATTTTCGTTTAATATTTGCGTTTATAAATCGAGTGGTAAATCCTGCTTGCATTAAATGTTGGCTAATCATTTTAAGAGTAGTTTACAATTGTAACTTTAGTTATATTCTATGAATATTACTTGGGCAACATGGTACTTGTAAATGTACAACGTATAAGAGTTTTTATTGAGCTTATAGTTAAGAGCCACTTAAAGCTATATTTTAAGCACAGAGTCTTAAATCAGACATAAAAGGGGGAATAAATACAACTATAGTTTGTCTGACATTGTAATTTCCTATTTTTCGCTAAAGTAATTTTTTGATTTCAAATAAAATTTAGGCCAATTTTTGATTGGTCAAGGAACCTCCCTAGTTATATTCAAGATCGACTGCTTCACATACAGATGTGTTTTACGTAAATTTATTTAGATGCTATTCGAAGAATGTCTATGTTGCTCTAAATAGACATTTGATGCCACCCATATTTATGGTAGAGAAACTATGTAAAGTGTTTCAGCATTAAAAAATAATAAATTCACAACAAACAAGCTAATGGGAAAAAATCATGCAAAAGATACATACATTGTAGTACGAATTAGTAAAATTTAATAACAAAAATGTTTGAAATTTCTTTATAAATTACAATTTTAAATTTTTGTCGCAAGTGTTTGTGGTTATTGCATGGATGATAGTAAAGATCAATTTTCTAACAATGAATTAGTATTGGGTGTATTGAAATCTCTACATGCAGAACTAGGACCTTTCCAGCAATCCCAGCAAGAATTTGAAGATACGAGCAACGACCAACTTGTTTCGGTATTGTTATCAACTTTTTAAACATTTATCGATCTAGCAAAGAACAAAACTTAAAATATCATGAAGATGGGTTGAAACAAATTAAGAGAATATAGCTTGGCCAATGATTTGACTTTGGACTTTCTGCTGTTGGCTTAATTTAATAATTTATTTTAAATATTAACAAATATTGTATATTTGGTGTGCTAATCAAGCAGTAGCTGGCATATTATTATAGCAAGCACCTGTAGGCGTGCAAGTGTGTGAAATTTCGCTAAGAATTCGATGTTTACGCTTGACGCTTTATTACAACGAGCGTCAGTTGCTTATTGAGAGATTAATTCTCACGAATGACGGGGATTTGAGGTGGTTGGTGTTTATTTCATTTTGGTTAAGTACCAGCCAATAGTGGTACGGTCTGCTTAAGTAGCCTATACGTTTTTCAAGTGAACCTCTGCATAAGGGAATGTCCTTTAATGTCTAATGATTGTTAATTATTATTTTTAATGATTCGCCCTGATTCTTCCGTCTGCTGTTATTAATTTTATTATTTGATTCAAATTCGATAATTAAAATCAACTCGTGGAGTGATAGAAGGAAAAGATAATCCATCGCAATGAGCAATGTTTCATTATGGGCTCTAAGTAAAATCCATATATTTGTGTGAAAATTCCAATCTTGTTATGATATCATAATTTTGGCGATGAAAGACATTGATGTGTTTTTATTTCCAATGGAAAATGTAAAATTGCATTGATAGTCTTTATAAGTTCAGTCATGGTTTACTTAAAATAGGAGGCCAGATTAGCATTAGTGTAGCAAACCCATAATATATTGGAATTAGGATGGCTTAACCTTAGAATGGCCAAGGTGTGACTTTTGAAAAAAAGTTTAAATTTTATTCAGAAGTATAGGTGTTTGAGACTTCTCAGTTAGTGACTTTTCCTTTATGTATATACACTATCGAATCATGAAATACTTTCTCCAATATTCTTTCACACACGCAAACACACACGGCGCAGGTGCGCGCATGGAATCCAAGGGTGTCTGTCTGTCTCAAGATTCGATTATTCAACTCATGAGCGTGTTAGCCTGCCAGAAACAACTTGGAGCATCTCCAGCCGCATTCCACAGATGGCTCAATTCAGCTCTCAACTCGAGTTCGGTCCGGTCTTTGCAAGGAGTCTGGAAGTTCGACGAAAAACTGCAACCTTACAAAGAATTGTTGCAATGATTGTCGTAAATCCGTCTGTGGTGCACATTCCGACCCACAGAGCTCGAAATGCAGTGGACATTGAAACATTTTGGTTGAAATTACTTTTGTGAAATGAGAGAAACCATTTCGAATTGATTGGTTTCTTTTTATAGAGAAAAATAAGTGGTGATCAATTGATCACACCTTGGTCGTTTTATGTTAAACAAAACTTTGGCCGTTCTAAAATTAATTGTCATATTTTTTAGAAAATTTAATCGTATCATGTCGAAGTATTTTGCTATGGTTCACTAATTTTTTAAGAAATTGTGAATTTATTTGATTTGAATTTATTGTTGTTAATTGTGTCACCATGGTGTCTCGAAGTTCCAGATAATACAATATTTAGTAGAACTATTTACATTTCATTCCTGTATTACTGCATTTATTGTATTTCTGACTGAGCATATATTTTTTTACATTTGATTTCATTATTTTAAGCGAATATATGCTGACAGCTCATTCAAGTTCATATTTAATCATATTTCTGAAATAAATTTTGGAACAAAAGTTTTCGCCGCTTGTTAATAGTTTGTTAGAAAACTTTCAAATATATGTTGTTTTCTAAAAAAACATATCGAATCAAATTATTCTGAAAGTTTATTAATAAAATACTTTTTTGCAGTAACCGATTCAACTTTGAATAATATAATAACTTACAAATTTTGCAATTTAAATTGATATATTTTTTTCATTAAAAATCTAAATTTTCTAAATATTTATAGAAGATGTTTTCTGCAAAAAAGTGACTTCAAATTGGATTTACTTATTGACGTAAAATTTTTAATGAATGCATTGATAGATCAATTTTAACGTTCACGGAAATTGGAATTCTAAGCTAAAAAATAAATTTGAAAAAAAATATTTTCTTTAAACTATGTTATAAAATTTATTGCATTGACGAATTCATCTTTTCATGAATTTGTGATTTCTAAATTTGTAAGGGATAATTAAATTTTTTGGGCAAATCTTTTTATAGCAGGAATTGTTTTATTGTTTGACAAAAGTAAGTAAATTATGTTTACAAAATATGTAAAATATTAAGGAAAATTTATCTTAATATGTAATCATGTAATAAACCACGGACATTTGGCATTCTTTGATATAGTTTTCAAATTGAAGTCTTATAATAGAGGTAAGGGAAAACATTAAATATTGAGTTTAATTAGAGAAATTGAGTAGATTCGAGTTTGGGTTTGCGAGACTGATTTTATTGGCAATATATTTAAGTATTTAATTATATTATGTTTTATCAGTGAATGAGACAATTTAATATAAACTTTAACTACAGTCGTAATGTAAATTAGGGCAGTTAGACAGAACTTAATGGCGCAAATCAGGTCTAATGGAGTTATAGGGATGATATTTATTATATATAACGAAACATTTATATCTGTTTATATTTGTTTTAATTAAACAAATAATTGGATAATTGCGGAAGCAATTTCGACCCTAAATCAAAATATTTACGTTTATTAGCGTTTATTTGGATCGAAATTTATTTGTTTGTTAGTGGCTATATAAAATGTAAACAACTATATTATGTAATGACATTCTAAACTCACACAAAAATTAATTAAAATTTAGAATTGAATTTAAATATAAATCCTTCTCTGCTTAGAAAACTTTATTAATATTCATGTAAAATAAATATTGATTTGTTAAAAATTTATTTCGAACTGCATGATCTTGCTAAACTTAGAGATGAGTTCAGCTGCACTTTACACCAGACCTGTCTCAGTATAACGCCTGAACTTATTTAAACCTGTTTAATCATGATTTACACATGGGAAGGGATTTAATGAAAGCAACATCCTCGTTTTATTTTAAGCTGTACCTGAATGCAAATATTGGTTTAGTTAATGAATTTTTAAAAAAAACAGAAAATCATTCTTATTAAAAACTTATTTTTCAGACTTCAGCCAGTCAACAATTGTAACCTATTGCTATTATTTAAGATGTCATTGATGAATAATAGTACAATTAAGAGGAAAGAGGTTTTAAATTTGTAAGTTGGTAAACAGATTGATCATGTAATTAGCTGAAAGTAAATCATAAATCAAAGCATTTGCCATAGACGTTGCATGGATCGAATACAGTAATTGTATACTGTTATCTAAGTCTATCATTTTTTGTTGTATTACATATGTCATTAACAAACCAATTAAGCAAAGTTTATCACTCTTTAGTTGATTTTCAGATTTGATATTGTAGATGCTAGGGGTAAAGTAAACAGTGCAGAGTTCCTCAAATTTTGGGCTTTGCATTTCCAAATTATCCATTGTCCAACCTGTACTGTTAAAAAATCAGAATAATTCTTGGCAACTTACTCAGTTACGTAAGTATATGCAGAAGTCTCTAATTAACAATTAACAAGTAGGTGTTCTTGGTATATTCCTTATGCAGTATGAATAAAAATTATGAATAGCGACCTCAATGTCCTAATTAAATATTGAAAAGGGATTTTAATTTTTTTTTTGGAAATACATGGTTGTTTGAAGAACTATTGAAAGTCTAAAAGTTCAGTTAGAATTTTGTTCTCATACCTTCGAATGCAAATTTATGCAAAAATGAATATAGAAAGCACTTCGATGTATTTCAATATATTTTAATAAATTGCATATTAAATTTTCAACATTATATATATATATATATATAATTAATAATATAATTTAATGTGTAAATGTGAATATTCTTTAATAATTTGCTATATAAATCTTAATACTAAATTACAAGTGCACTAATATTTTTCTCTTTAATCTAGGTAAAAATTTGCAGTGCTGGACTTCTACAACTAGTATTCACGTGTGGAATTCTTGTGTGTTGGAATGACAAGTTCGAATATGGGTACACAGATTATCCATTTGCGGCTGCCAAAATACAATACATTTTCGAAAAACAATTTGTCATAATTTTCATTATTTTGAGGTAATTTTTCAGGTCTATTTGAATATTTTCAGTCAACTTCAAAAAAAATCTCTGTAGATTGTATATATGAAAGGGTCATTGTGTATGTATAGAGATGTAGCCTTTCTATTCCTTTTAATAACGTTGCAAATATGCTTGATGTCATTCGGTTGGTTTGGGTAATGACTCAATGTAATTGTTATGTATACGTATTTATAGTATGGACTACTTACCGATCAGCATTGGCATTGATACGAAACTGACTAAGTTTGATCCTTGATTTCCACTGTTTTGATATGAGTTGTTAAAGTGAGGGGATACCTAAGCAAATTTTTATGATTTTACAATAAAGTTTACAAAGTTTTATTTTAACATATTTAAAAGCTCATTAAGAAATTGGTTTTCTCCTAGAGATATTGCCATGTTTTCTGTAATATTGCTAAGTAAAAAAAACTCTCTAGTGTGAAATTCATTAGATATTGATGTGATCTAACCCAAATCTATGAAGAGTAAGTTGAGGAAAATTTTCAATTGCATTCATTTATTGAAGCACTTCAACAAAATCTATTAGTTTACTTATAAATAAATGAGTAGAAATATTTCAAATAATCCAGGCAATTAGATCGTTGCTTTAACCAATTTATCAGTATAAAGTTAAAAATTAGTTACTAATTATAAGGTCAATGTTTATCTTTGCAAACTCGATTAACTGGCTGCTTTAAGCACAGTAGTTCACCAAAGTTCTTCTAAGTTTAATTGACAGCGATTAAGTTTAGTAATTGATACAAAGTTAAAGAATTTGCGATGATTAAATTTCTTCCTTTCTCATGAGAAACCTTTTTAAACTGAAAAATTATTGTGGATTATCATTTTTTAATCGAGGGTCAATTTATTACGGATAAAATACTTGTTGACTAATTCTTAATTCAAAATCATTTTCCGTCATAAAATATCGTCAAATATTTCAATTTCTTAGGAAATTTATTTGTAATTTTGAAATACGCATTTTGTATGCATATATATTATTTATTTAATGTTACAATTGTTAGGAAATCGTAATTTCAGGTATGCTCCCAATTTATGTTGGCCGCCCTACAATTTAAACTTAATTCATAAAAGTTTAACTATGTGTATTTAGTGAAATATTTTAAAGTTGAAATTGTAACGAAAAACTTTTCACCGCTTATGCCATTCTTTTCAAAGTTATTTTTTTTTGCATACTATCAGTTTTTTTGGAAAATGCACATATCCTGATATTATCCTACTAAATTGCATGTAAAATTTTTTAGGGATTCTTAATGAATATTTAGTTGCATTTGGTGTAGTAAGTACTACTTTGTTGTATTGGGGTAATTTGACCCAATTAACTCTTTGAATGTTTAGTGTAAAAAAGTAGAAAAAATTCAACTTACCATTTGCCGCTGGTGGAAGCTTATTGGTAAATGGACGAACGGCTTAGACAAAAAATTTTGACCAGTTAGATTGCAGCGTTTTCTAAAGCAGTTCAAATCAATAAAAGCATTCTCCAATCTTACGCGTCTTAGACATGTTTGTAAACAAGCGTCCAATTGGGTCACACTCAACTTTCTGTGCTTTATTTGAAACGCCGCATCGCGTTTGACGCGAGGCACTTACGGCTTAAATTATACATGGACATTGGATAGTGCCAGTTTGGATGACCCAATTTCGAGGACGTGCGCTCGTCTATAGAATCATGCTTTTCTCACCTTCTCACTTCAAAGCGACGAGGTGTGAAGTACTAATTAAAACAATAAACTAGGGTGGCTCATAGCAACCATGCGTTAATTGGGCCTGATCGCCGCTGGTAGGCCTATCAACTCATATCTACGCGTTGATTGGCGACATGTATATAGTCAGACTAAACACCGATCAAATGTTGATACCGACGAGAAATCATTAATATTTGCTTGCCAGATGCTGGAGTCTTTGAGCAATCCCGAGTTTCCAGGTCTAGTTACTGTTAAATAGAAAGTTTCCCATAATAACTCCTGGAAAACAATGTTTTTGCAAGCCTCTTTAAAATTGGCTCTTCCATTATTAACTTTGGATAAGCAATGTTACTTCTTTTTATTTCAATGCTTTTACTGTTCTCTAAAGCAAATTGCTAAAATTTATCCCACTTATAAATGTGCCAAATGACAATAAGTGTCACTTGACAATCTCATTCCTTAGCAGCCTGGAAACTGATTTGCTAAATCTTCACTTTCGTTCCAATAACATAATTACACCTATATACATAAAGTTCTGGCTACATAAAGACTTAGTCTCGAAAGAACGACCGCAAGGTTATCCTAGATAACCTTCCTTCTAATAACTACAGATAATACTATACAACTCTCCGATTCCATATTCATCTTACATGCAAGTCGTGTTTTGATATTCTATAATATTTAGAGTACCTCTCTAATGTTGATTTACATTCTTTGCCAAGGTGACTTATCAAATCGCTAAATAATCTTTCTAGTTTAAATAGTTTTCTAGAAACAAATTATAATTTGAATTTAAAGTTTATTCCCAATCACTTAAGTTTTTACCATTGGCCGTGGAATATCACTGGGAAAACTATACATAAAACTTTTATCTAAGCAATATATATTATGTAAAAGACACAAATATGCATACAACGACAATCGTATTTAGTATAAAAGAAATTGTTTTTGTAGTTTAAATATATATTATGTAAAAGACACAAATATGCATACAACGACAATCGTATTTAGTATAAAAGAAATTGTTTTTGTAGTTTAAATATATATTATGTAAAAGACACAAATATGCATACAACGACAATCGTATTTAGTATAAAAGAAATTGTTTTTGTAGTTTAAATATATATTATGTAAAAGACACAAATATGCATACAACGACAATCGTATTTAGTATAAAAGAAATTGTTTTTGTAGTTTAAATATATATTATGTAAAAGACACAAATATGCATACAACGACAATCGTATTTAGTATAAAAGAAATTGTTTTTGTAGTTTAAATATATATTATGTAAAAGACACAAATATGCATACAACGACAATCGTATTTAGTATAAAAGAAATTGTTTTTGTAGTTTAAATATATATTATGTAAAAGACACAAATATGCATACAACGACAATCGTATTTAGTATAAAAGAAATTGTTTTTGTAGTTTAAATATATATTATGTAAAAGACACAAATATGCATACAACGACAATCGTATTTAGTATAAAAGAAATTGTTTTTGTAGTTTAAATATATATTATGTAAAAGACACAAATATGCATACAACGACAATCGTATTTAGTATAAAAGAAATTGTTTTTGTAGTTTAAATATATATTATGTAAAAGACACAAATATGCATACAACGACAATCGTATTTAGTATAAAAGAAATTGTTTTTGTAGTTTAAATATATATTATGTAAAAGACACAAATATGCATACAACGACAATCGTATTTAGTATAAAAGAAATTGTTTTTGTAGTTTAAATATATATTATGTAAAAGACACAAATATGCATACAACGACAATCGTATTTAGTATAAAAGAGATTGTTTTTGTAGTTTAAATTCATGTAATTCCGTTTATTTAACTTTAATTTTAGGAACAGAATTAAAGCCATTTTCGCTTCTTTGTGAGAAAATTAAAAAATTATTGACATTTCTCTTTAGAACTAGATATTTAAATCATATTTTTTATGGTTTGACTTAATCTATTGGAATTCACTGCTTCTTTTCTCTGTCGATCATGACATGGAGTCTTACGTAAAGAGTAAAAAGGTATTGCATATTTAACTCTGCTTTTTACAACACCATAAGCTTCTCAATTTCATATATTTTTATACCCAACATATACCGTCCTAAATATATTTAACCTTTCCTAAAACTTTTGTTTATTTGAATTTAGGAAACGAAAGATTGTATGTCTATACGATAAAACCCGTTTGTTATGATAGATTATTATTTTAGTTGAGAACCCCAGCATGAGCAGAAAATGATTTTACTGATCGCCAAATAAAAAATGAAGAAAAATATTCAGCTAAACCTGTGAACTTTCACAGATTTCTTTCTATGTAAAAATGTAACGTATTTTTTGGACTTATGCACATCAGATTATATAAGAACAGTGAACAGATTTTTATATGTAAATCGCAAAAAGTCGGATAAATCAGACAGTTTTGAAATTCTTACAATAACTGTTAATATCACACAAAAAGTACACTCATTATATTATATAAATCCAGAAGCTAAGGAACAGGGGTAACTGGGCGGCTGGATCTCCCCTCCCCAATAATCATCCTTGGTGGCACCTATTTTGCACGAAATTATTTTTAATTTTAATGAATTTAGCTTTGTATAGGAATCATCTTTGTTAAGCCCCTCCAATTATAATATTGTTCCTTAGCTCCTGTATAAATCGGAATTTAAGTTAGGGAATTGTGGCAAAAGTCAAGCCCTTACACTATCCATACAAAATCCTCACCGGAATATAAAGTGCATTTTCGTTTTTTTAAATATAGGTATTTCATGTGCTCCTTATAGTCCGAAAAATACAGTAATTAGATAGCTATGTGCTCTCTAAACATAAATATCTGCTTAAACCTGTTTTATGTTGAGCTAAATTATTTTCAGACATGCAATGGATATCTTGCTTACTACGTATTTACAACTGGTATTTGTGAGAAGTTGAGCGAATATTGACGTTTCAAATTACCTTTCAATAGTTTAACTTAACGAGTAAAATTTGCTGTTTAAAATACAAGGGATAGTTTCTGAACTAATTGTATAGCGCAGAGTATAACACAAGAACAATATCTATTATATATTCATATTTGTCAATAGTTGTCATTGTTGAAGCAACGTTTTAATCTGTTTATTTCTCTTTTAAATTAAAAAAATTTCTTTTTTAATAGTATATAGTTGTTTTTCGTAGAATATATCAATACTAAGTGTGCACGATCTTCTTGTACGTATGCAGGGTTGACATGTTTTAAACACTGTTTAAAACAACTTTTTTTGCAATGTTTTTTTCAATATTATGGAACGTTTGTAAAGTAGTTTTTGGATTTCGTCTATTGGCACTTTCATAAACGATTTTTTATTTTACATTTATGAAACAAAAAGTAATGCTTTCATACTTCAATGTTTGCTACTATATGTGTTTTCAGCAAAATTTTTAGTGCTTTGAGATGAGTTTGTATTTAGAGCAAAAAGACATTGTTTTAAACGTTTAAAACATTTTTTGTAAAAAATGCACTTTTTTGCCAACCCTGTGTACACGTCATATTAGATTTGATACAAATAAATTTGAAATAGACATACTGTAGGTCTCAGCTATTAAGTTCATCTGTCCATTAATACCATGCCAGGTTTCTAGCCTAAGATATTAAGTTAGTAGGATGGGCCAATAAGCCCAGCTTATAACTGGAACTTGTCTCGAATAGTATTTTTCAAGGGACTTCGGTGTCGGGTAAATTTGCAAACGAACATTAAGTATAAAAACTGAAGCTGGACACATTCCCGATCTCATCCCTCCCAAAGATGGACATGGGCTGAAAATGTAAACACAGTCGACATTAAATTAATGCCTTTGTCCAAAACCGTTTTTAATTTTTCAATTGTTTGATAAATGTTTGGTATGCTAGAAATTTATAGTACAAAACTACAAATTGAAACGGAAAAACCCGGGTTGAAGAGAAAGCAAAGCTAATTTTATAAATGAAAATCTCATTTTTCAACCTATATCGATTACTGCATTTGAGTTGATTTTCATCTGCTAATATGTAATAGTTAAACCAGTATTTTTTGAAATTTTTGCCCTTTTTCGCAACAACAACCAAGCAGCCTCTATCTATCGTTGGCCTTTAGTAGTGTTTTAATCAGAATAGTCTATTAGTTTTTTTACTAAAGTTTTTAATATGTGGAATATTAAATTTTAAGGAATACTGGCATTCTTATCATATTTAAAGTCAGCAAGAGAACTATTGTAACCGGCTGTATTCCGCAAAAGTCGAAAATAATTACAACGATTTGTGCATCATTTACCAACAAAAAAGGAAAAACTAGCTGTTTGTGCAGTTGATGAACTCTGTCTTGTCGTGGGAACATTATACTTTGAGGAGGGGGAATCATATGTATATTTAAAAAAAATTTTCAGGTCAGCATTTGAATCATTGACTCTAAGCAACCAAAAATCCGTTATACATTTTTTTAAAATACTTTTATGTGCTATATTCTCTGCTAAATTTCAATTTTGGTTTATGCTGAAGTGGGCCTAGACAAAATTCCTGAATCAATTCTATCATTTTGTGACACACCATCTAGTCTACTTATTTGTATAGTAAAAGCAGGCGTGTTATTTAAAGAGGGTGATCATAAAGATGTCCGCCTCTGAGCCTAATAATCATTAAGTGTGGAGATAATTGTCAACATATAGAACAAAAACTGCCATTAAATGCGAGAAAAATGAAATCAATACACAAAATTAAATTCAGGGCCCGGTAGCTAAAAAATATAATATAGTTGTAAAAAAAATTTTCTGATGGAAATTTGCAATGCTATCCCTTTTTGTATGGCGGTAAAATTTGTTTTTGCTGTTTCCTCGGATATGCCAAATCTAGAAGCATTCCTCACAAAAACTGGACGCGCTTAATAAATATGCATAAATTATGCAAATTTCTTGATAATTGGGAATTTTTTCCAATTGTATTACTCAAAGTTTGATGTTTTCTTGCACATGAAACATGTTCAAATTGGTCCAAAAAATACGCTGTTGAACGTCCGTCTTGTTAAAAATAGTCAGTGTTCCTTTCTTGAATTCTGGGATATTGTGTACACTTGATCCCATCCTTTCTTATGTAAAATTCATTAAGAAAATCTTTCTCCGCCAGAATTTCAGTGTCTTTATTCAAAATTTAATTTGTCAATAGAAAGAAGATTATTGCTAGCAGTTTCTTTCGTATTATGATGTTGACATAAAGAGATATTCTTCGCTAAATAATACTGACTGTAAACATCGGCCATCAATTCTAGCTAGACAATTAGCACATAGGTAAAATAGTGTTTGCTAACGAGTTCAAATGCTCATCATTTATTTTGTAAAAGCCACAAAATTTCAAGTAGCAGGGAATCTATATCCATTATCATTCAAAAGTATTTCTATATAAATCATTTCTAATACAACCAATAAAATTGATTTTAATAAGCTCCGTCCAATATCCGGCAATTGTAGATCCACATTATGTAGCGGTCTAGTCTCAATTATTATAATATAATAAATCTGCATCAAAGATGGCCGCGGGTGCGGGTTTGCCCGCGTGGGCTGCGGTTTTACCTGAAATCGAGCGGGTGCGCTGCACTGCGGGTACTGAATTTCAAATGCTACTCGGGTTGCTGTGCGGAGCGGGTGGACATTTTTTATTTTGTTACATGTGTAATACTAAACTAGTACAATATTAATTATACTACTAAATCTATATAATATCATATATTTCACATCATTCACTCAATTAACCAAAATTAATAGAAAATCAATTCGGTGATCGGTATTTTTTGGCATAATTACTTGTTTTTGTTAGGGAAGTGATCCAAATTCAATACGTTAACAACACCGTTAACAAATGGTGTTTTACGTTAACATGACCATAAACCAAATCGTTAACTTACACTCAAAATAAATTCGCTAAAGAGGAAGTTTACGTTAAAGGCGTGTTTTTTCCGCAAATATTATTACAAATAACTTTAACATATTTAGGTTCTGCACATTTCTTCAAATACATCAATGCAAATAAATTTATTAAGCGTATGCAGACATTTGAAGCTAGAATTGTTGTTTACGGTTGCATTTTCACTTGTTAACGTATTGAATTTGGATCACTTCCCTTACACAGGCTTCCTCAGCTGAAAGTGAAAGACACTTTTCATGTACTGGTAACATTGTTCTGGAAAAAACGTGGTCGACTAGCTCTGGAGACTGCTAAGATGTTGGTCTTATTCAAGCTAAACAATCATTTTTTACTTTGTTGACTACTGTGTTTGTTATCTACTATTCTAGAAGAGTCGTATTTTAATACTGTAAGAGACTCTGTAGGACGTAAGCCTATAGGACATATAATTCTTTATGCATGTGATGTAGTTTTGTAATCGACAGACATTTAGAAAATAGCGGGTGCGGGTGAATTTTTCAAACAGATATGCGGTTGCGGGCCTACTCACTGTTGTGCGATGTGGTCATAAAAAATTATACCCGCTTCCATCTAAGATCTGCATTGATTATTCTTTATTTAATTTTTAAATGTATTGGGTCTTCGCTTAAGACTCAAAAGTAACGTAGGTTACTATTAGGTCTAAGATGATGACTTTGAATTCCTATTTTAGATAATCAATTCAATGATATCAACGAGGATAATATTCTTGTAGCGATTGCCAAGGATTCGGATGTCATCACATAAAGAGTTTTGTTTTCCAAGAATGCATTATTTTGTGTATATTTTTATTTTTGTTTTCGGAATTTTGCTTTAAAAATGCTATAGGTGGTTTAATAATTTAATTTTCTTATTTCAGTAGATATCTTATGCCTGGAAATTAAATAATTAAAAAAATGTTTTTTTTAAAAATCCTTCTGCATTCACAATTCATAATTTGAAAATCTTGCCTATATATATATATATATATATATATAAGAACATTTAATAAACGGGGGGAGTTTAAGTTAGAAGTTAGAAGATTGCCCTAAGATATCCATTTGAATTTGTCCAATATTTTTTTATACTAATACACATCAAATAAAAGTTTTATTCAAGGTCTTTTCAAATCGAAAGTTCTATTATTAAAAAAATTTGAGTTACACAATCCTAAGCAAATATCAGTCTACAAATTGAAGTCTGTAAGGCTGTGATGCACAGTTCGATATTTTTTCTTCAGTAAAGAACGCGCGAACTTACCGCATCCAACTCAAAGTGTGATCTGCTTCAGAACTGTCAAGTCCTAATAACGCCAAACCCAACAAGTTGACAAATATTTGGTTGCTTGTAGAAATATCGTACATACACAATTATGTCTACTTTAATAATTCTCTCTGAAAGATTGAGAGACTGGGAAGCAGTTGGTATCAAATGTGCAGTTACACAAGAATGAGCAGCCGCCGCCGTTTTTGAATCAATTTTTTTAAACAATTTCCCGCAAATATAACTTTAGCTGTAGCCGTTAGTTGCAAAGGAGGCAGGTAAACACGAGATACATTTTGTAAAAAGGAAAAGTTTGTTTTCTTTGATTTTAACTTTAGGAATTCCTCGGACTCCTTACTTAGGCAGGAGCAAGATAGCACACCCCTACTATCTTCCAAACTAGTGATGAAAACAACATAATATTGGGTGTGTAAGTAGATAATGTGAAATTTCATTTCTGCTACAAAATTGATGTTCCTTTGTTGACATCATTTTTTTTGCTGTCATCATCAAAAATAGCTATTTTTGCTTGAAAATGGGAGGGGAGGTTGAATTTTTTTTTAATATTATCCACTCAGGGTGTCTCTATGGGTTTATTGTAAAAATAGGCGTTTTTAAAGAAAATCAAGGTTTTTAACATATGTCCTGTATACACAATTATGTATGCCTTGACAGTGATAAAAGTGTACATGACACTCCAATCATTGTTGAGACAAAAGCAGACAACTGACAAATTGAATTACATAATGAAACAATAAACTAATATTGACATTCAGTGTTAGAAATAACACGCAGAATGGATAAAACATTTCAAATTTTCAACAAACTTTGAATATTTGTGACACAATGCTTAATTTAAATATTGAAAAAATTCTCACAGGTAGGTCTGATGTAATCTCGAAGTCACCACCACCCTTTAAGATTTGGCAGAAATGTGCATAATGGATAAATATTTAAGTCAGATAATTTCAAGCAAAAATTTATTTTTCCGGGAGTTATGAATAAAATCAGAGGCGAGAGTAGTTTTACCCATGCATGAATAGGTTTAATATGTAAGTCTTTTGTTGTTGCATACACCATATATACTAGATTCAAATTCAAAGGAAAACAATCAGGTTCTAGCCGACTTTCTTATCCCTGAATTACCTGTCCTTAACCGTAGCCGCTTGCCCGTGAGATGTTTAGCTTGCTGCACTAAAGATCTAGATGCACATTATTATGTATTTGTTTTCTTCTTTGTGGTAAGTTTCACTATTAGTATGCACATTTCAGAATGAGCTCTTTCCTTAATAGGGATTTTTGAACTGAGTCTTACATAAACTCTACAATGACAATCATCAATAGTATTCGAATAAAAAATTATTTGATCAACCTTTTGACATCCAAAATGTATGCATCCATGTATTCATCCATATTTTTGCTCTTCACAAATACATGCAAATCTGATTTATTATTTATCTGAGATTTATTTAATCATAAATCTGAATAATATTCTTTGCATTGATAATACCACTTTAAACGAAATAACATTTTAACAGAGGAAATTGCTTTTTAAAATAGAGGAATGGCTAGCAGCCCTTGAATTAAGTGAAACAACTTTGTCCAAATTTGAAAATTTATTGAAAATTGAAGGAAGTATCCAAAGTTGTCTACAGTTCATATTTATATTTTAATTATGAGCAAAAATAGTTTGTATCACTAAGACATTAATATGAGTGTTTGTCGCTAAAAGACTACCAAATGTAAGGCTGCAATATTATGAAGAATTAAGCGGGTTTTTGTTATCAACAGCTTAATATCAAATTTGACGTCATAATTCCCCTCTTATACAGTATAACTTCTGTTTAGCGCCCCTCGATTTTACGACAATCCGGATTTACAGCCTAAATTGGCTTGCACCAAGCGATTACTAGTGAAAAATTGCGCCACCACTTTTACCACCATCCGCCATGATTTTGACTTCGATTTAGCGCCATCATAAATAATTAAACATATCTTAGTAACTATATGATGCTGCATTGTTATATTTGCCAATGTGTATCGATTTCTAAGCAATGTTTCGGACATATTTATTGCTGAAATTTCATTTAGAATGAAGCAGTCCAAAATTTCTTAATTAGCCCTATGCCTTTTAAAACCGGTTTTTCACATTGTCCAAATTTTTTTCTTAGGAAATATTGAAATCGCAAACCAAAGCTCTGTGCACATACATTGAGGACTGTAATTTTGAAAATGTGTACTAAAGTGTATTTTTAAGTTTTTAAGTTAAAGCATTTTAAAAAAATTGTACAACCGTACATGTAATTGGAAGAATGAAAAATTATATAAAATGTCTGTGTAAGGAATATTTTGAAAAGAAAAACAATAAGTAAACATCGGAAAACATCTAGATTTCCTTGTTGAATATAGGTACACAGCAAAAATAACACAAAAATATACTCGTTTCCTGCGCAGTTTAAAGCTAAAATAATACATTTTCTAAAATTTTTGAACTTGTAATAGTAATATACATTAGAAATAGTCATATATATACAGCTAGTATTACATTTGCAACCAGACTTGTCAACGAGCCGAGCGTGAGCACAGTATTTGATATACAACGAGCCCGAACCGAGCCTATTTTAGGCAAAGCAAGTTGATAGTTCTGCTTGTTAATTTGATTATGGAGATTTTTCTTATTTTTTGCCGCCAGTATGCCTTTCTTTTAATCTTATTTAAGAAATTTTTATTAAATAATAGAAAGCGCTATATAAAAAATTCTTTGAGCACAATAGTTTTAAAAAATACCGAGCTTAAACGAGCCTCATTCAAAGATTTTATGTGTCGAGCCAAGCTGAGCTTACACAAAATTTAAACGAGCTGAGCTTGGAAGTGTTGGCTCGTTGACAAGTCTGTTTACAACTATCATATCCTTAACCCCATTTATTGCCCACCTCGCTAACGCCAAAAATTGTATTTGTACAAAGAGTGGCGGTAAATCGGTGTCATACTGTAATTGTAAGCTTTGCATATTTATATGTAGGGGTATGTAAACTAACGAGTTCTGATAGTTTTTTTCTGTCGCAACCATTAGTAATGCGCATTTTGTTTTAGAATTTAGCTTAGCAAAAGCAAGAAAACAGCTTTTATACCAGAGTTTGGAAATAAGAAATTGTGGGCTAAGATAAGTTTCAAGGTACGACTAATTCAATTTTTATTGGAATTAAAAACAAATATTGGTTACAAGTTTTATGCTTTGATCCGTTACAACTACACGTATTCTAAGAATTGATGACAAATTTCGTTTTTTAATGTGGAATAACTAAAACACATGGCTCTGCAGCTTGCCTGTGTGGAATAATTGAAAACCTCATTCAATAAAGTGCTAAGTAATCTCTGTTTCAAACTGAACTGTATGTCTTATTTAAATTTTACTAAAGATGTTTGTTTCTAGTAATTTGTTGTCCAATGGCAGTGTTAGCATTATCAATTGTGGGAAGCGTTCAAGCATTCTCATAGAACTGCAATTTGCAAAACACGTCATAGAGTTTACTGATAGTCGGCATACAATTTATGTGAACAATTAAAGGAAGTAAAATCTATCCATACAACAGTTTATGCCCGATAATAACTACATAGGTAATCATTCATACCTCCTATAGCAAAAATGCTTTTGAAGGATAAAGTTCGTTTATCTTTATAATAGTTGTAAGTTTCTTAACGAATTTTTCATATTTTGAATCTCTAACGAAGATTTCACGAAAAGTACATCCATATAAGATAGTAGTAATCTATATTTGAAGTTAAAGTAAGATGAATGTCAATTTTTGGCTACTGCATTCGCTTACACGCAAATTATGAATTAAAGCGAGTAAACCGGTTGTGCTGTTGCATTGTATGCAAGTATTCACAATTGATTCCAAACTGCGACGAATTTTCTGAAATTTCAGCTAAACAAAGTGACTTAACATTGAAGTGGTTAGACATCTAAGAAGCCATAAAGGTTGTGCTAATAATTTGCTTTGCTTAACGTGTTGAATTGTTATTACTACAAAACTTTGAAGTTTTGCAAAGAGTTTTGACCCTTATTCCCTGCGTGACGCAGCTATTCTGACTCAATTCCACTAATTAATAAAATTACAAAAATAATCGTTTTAGCATGAGACAGTGTTATTTTAATGTCTTTGATTTACCTACATGTATGTTCAATGACCTGGTCACTTATTCTTGTAAAATTTTATAATTTATTGTTTGTTTAATTTAACCATGCTAAATATCTCAAATTCTTTCACAGTTATATGCACGTTTCACTCTATGGAATATAAAGTTCTCCAATGCTTCCTGGAATATCAAGCTTTGAGGCATTGCACTATCCAAGTTCAAGTTTTCAGAATAAAAGTAGATGAGGCACAATATATACATTTGCAAGATCAAATTACATTTAGTTCAGGACAATACATATTTAACGAATGTGCGTGTAATTGACTAAGTACATGTATTATATAAGATCTATAGATTTACTAAAGCATTCGCATTGTTAAATGCATTAATTCAACATAAGAAATGGTTATACTTTATTATTAGAAAATAAGTTGACTTTGTGATGAATGATGACTTAAGCCAAATGCATGAGGATCGATACTAGGATTTTACAAGAATAACTACTTCCATGGAATTTATTGCAACACAATCAGTCTGGGATTAATTTTATTAATAATTTTTGTTAGTTCTAAACAGAATAGAAGTTGTGATGATATGGAACTATGAGATAATCTGTAAAAAAACTTTAGGGTGAAAGCGTTTTTTGTCAAGGAATTATGATTATTTTGACTGTAGCGATTGACATTTATTTTAATGTAGAAATATAAAAATGTCTAAACAAAAACAAAAAAATGCTGACATCAGCCTTAATAACTAAAAATATAATTGCCCTATTATTTGTGTTTTGAATAGAAAAACATTAAAAGTTGACCAAAAATAATAACCATTTGGACATCTTTTAGCATTTTTACTAATTTTTTTTGCAAAAAATGCTGACGTCAGCAAAAATGTCTGGTTAAAAATGTTTTTTTTGAAATTTTTTTAAACATTTTATCCCATGTTACTTTTGTGCCAAACTTCATGACAATAGCATTCATATATCAAAAATAATAATGGTATGTTTGACCCCCCCCCGCCTTTTGAAAACAACGTACATAAATAAAGGTTTTGAAGATTAGGGTTAAATGATTAACTTAAGCCACATCATTTTGTTCCTGTTTTTTTAATTATTAAGAGAGGGGGATTTTAACCAACTTATAAGGGATTCTTAGCTTAAAGTTCAATGTACCCTATTAAATTAGATTTTCAGTACGAAAGACATTGTTTATCCCTGTTTGTATACGACCACCATCGAAGAGCTGATAATTTACGATTATGGAATATCTTTAACTCAGACGGTAATATTTTTATTGTATATACCCAATTAATTGGGCGGGACAAATAGACGACGTTACCCACTCAGACATGTGTTGTAAATTATATTGTGGTGATATGGCCTTGGAACTTGTATATATTTATAATATAACTCGTTATTTTCTAATAAACTATTGCAAAATTATTATCTCTTGATTTTTTTACAACTTATTACATTTAAAATGAAGTTCAACGAGAGAAAGAAAGAACCGTTTAAGTTTATCCATCTACAGCCCGTAATCCACATATGGAAGCTTTTAAAAATGAATACGTAATTCAATTATAAGCAATACAATTTACTATATTGATAAAAAGTGCAAAATTGGTTTATATCGCTTAAGATTTATAGTGAGTTACAACTAGTTAGGAAACTCCATTATGGTTGCTTGAAAATTAAAGTCTAATATGCCAAGGACCGATTTTTCTTCATCAAGTCTGCAACAATAATTTATTCAAGGAGGTATCATTTCATATTTATTATATTGAGTGCCAATAAATTATTAGGATAAGTATGTACCTAATTTTTTGGGTCGCTAAATCTAAATAATATCATGTAAAAAGGAAATGTAGAGATGAATTTTTATGGAAGTTTTATTTTCTGTAATAGCCTGATTATAGATGTCCAGTATAATCTCGTTATAAGGCCTTTTAGATATAAGAAATTTAGCATATTTAGTCGACTACAAGTATGTATGTAAATTATTAATTTCGATATAAGGAATATGTTTTAAATACGCATTCCTTTGCGTGTATTTGTAAAATATGTCAATTATGGATGACCATTACATGAAATTTCAAAAGAAAATAACAAATATTGACCGAGAGATGCTCGAGTATCCAAAGTACCTTATTTCTTATTAATTCAATGTAGTTCTTGTGCGAATTTATAACTGAAATCCTTTTATCATTGCAAGTGAAATTAGATAATCTATAGATTTCAGCTTATATGATATAAGAGGACCTTACAGTGAAAATATTCCCATGGACATGTAGCATTAATAATATTTCCTTTATAAGATTAATATTTTATTAGAGGCAAATTAAAAATGGGTAATATTTTACTGTAAACTTCATATATAATTTTAACTGATTGAGTGGAATATTTTAATTACTACTAAGTTAAGTTTTAGCATAAGTTTGTAAAATAGATGCATGTGATTTTTGTATTAAGATACTTACATAATCAATGATGACTATGTTTTAACTAACAGTTCATAGAAAACCGGAGAAATTAATGGAATTATAATAAAATGCGAAACTTACAGCAGAAACCTAGTGCAAAGTAGTATGATATCCGATATAGAAGATTTGCACATCATTTAATAGAATTTCCTAGAAAGAATATTTGTATCAACTATTTATCCGTACGGTAATAAAATAAATATTTTTACAATTTCTAAAGAAGTGAGTTAATCAAGTACATACATGTGTATAATTTCAGGTATTCTAGAATATAAGTATGCGGGAAAGAAATATATAGCACTGTAACTTTGAATTTGGACTTAGGTAATGAATCAATCAATTACACTCAAGCACGGCTAACCCCTACGCTTCTTTGATAGTGATTTACAACATTTAATATTTAATAAATGTGTATTTTAGTTTATGAATTTCATGGTCATAATATATGAATGTTCTTGACTATAGTAACGTTAAAATTGCATTACTTAAAGCAGAAAAGTGTGAAATGATAGCATGCTATCAATTAAAGAGGCCATATTTGTTTCACAAAATGCTGTTATCTTGTCTCATTTACAGAATTTATCAACTCTAAGTAGACCAGAAGAAGTAAGAAGTAGTGAAAAGTTCTCTCTGGAAGTTCTGAGTTTTCATAAAGTTCAATTCTTCATTTTCTGCTAGAAAAATTTGCTGACGTCATCAATCTTTTCAGACTAATTAGAAATATTTGTTCGTTTTTTACGATAATGAATGTAAATCAGTAAAGCAAGTGGTCTGATGCATACTTGTCAACGAGCCGAACCGAGATTGCGCACTGCATTGGATATACAACGAGCCCTTTTTAAGCAAGTGTATAGTTCTGCTTGTTAATTTGATTGTGCAAACTTTGCTGATTTCTTCATTCAATATACCTTGTTTAAAATCTTATCTTAAAATGTTTATTAAATAATAGGAAGAACTATGTTAAAAATTCTGAGAGCGCAATATTTTTAATAAAAAATTCGAACTTAAACGAGCCTCATTGAAGGGTTCTATGAGCCGAGTCGTGCCCAAAACACTCAAAAGTAAAATGAGCCTAACCGAGCTTAAAAATATCTGCTCGTTGACAAGTCTGCATGGATAATAGTGAATTTTTGATGACTTATTTTGTACAAATATTAATGGACATGTTTATATACAATTACTTAAGATAATGTAGTGATTTAAATTAATATACATATATATCACAATAGCTAATTCGCTAATTTTAATTTTAATGATTATGCTATATTTTTCCATTTGCAAATTTAGCAAAACATAAATACATATTTAATAATTCTTAGGCATGCACACACTCATAAAAATTTAAATAACAGGGGGGCCCAGGGTTTTCTAAGTGGGAGATCTCAGTTTTTATGAAGTTGGTTAACCAAGAACGGGGCGAAGTAACGATAATCTGTAAAAAAAATATTAAAAAATAAACACTAAGAATATATCTAATCACATATTTGTTAATGTTTTTAATATTTTACTGAATATTATTGATGTATTTATATTCAACTATGCACGTTGCATACCCGTCTGTGAGCTAGAATATATGAAGTTATTCAAAACACATATGCTTACAAAATTTAAATTTAGATATTTGGTTATGTGATTAATCCTTCTTAGTATCCATATTCGAATATATTTTCAGTATTTCCTCAGTATATTGAATTTGTTAATGCGATTTCTTATTGCAATAACCATGTATGACAGTATGAAACATATTCTTAAAAAACTCCGATAACTTGATACTCAAGCCCGCCCCGTAACGAAAAAATATTTTTAACTTCATCCATTACATTATTTCATGTTAAATGCACTTGCAACTACACGAGGAATCCCGGCATTTGTTCAAATTTGAAAAAAGTGTAAATCAAAATTATAATTTGATAACTACCTACATTGAGTACTTATATCAGAGAAAGGAATTCTTTTTTTCCTTAACATTAGGTTTTCATAATCACCGATGATCAAATATATAATTCATTCGTATCATATATCAAAGAATGTAAAATTTATTTCAGATCGGTAACAATGGCCAAACGGACGCGTAATTTTCACAATACCAGCTAATTGAAACAATTTCGAAAACAACATCGGAGTTTGATTCACTTTCCAATAAGACTGCCTTGAATGCAATTTGTGGTTTCTAATAATCAATCAATTCGAAGTAGAAGAATTCATTATCATTCAATCAATTAGTGAAAAAAATCAAAATTTGAAGTGCTTTACTCACATGTTTTGTAAAATCAAAATTTGACATGTTATTCAATTTTTTGTAAGAGTCTTTGGACTAAGTCAATTTCTAAGGATGGTGATGATGCTTCTGCTATGCGACTCTAACTAAGGAATTGGTCAGAAGAAAGTATTCGAAATTATGTATGTAATGGCTTATTTTTCAGCCTCTAATGTTAATCCCCTGTAGTTTTGCAGCTTTATCATAGTTTAGAATTTGATATATTTTGAAAGAAAAATTCAGAAATTTATTGATACGTTGGAATCAATCAATTATCGCTCAGCCCTAACTTTAAATTTGGAAGGAATAAAAATCTTACTTGAAAATCAGTAAAATTTTTCACTATTTATTGTTCTTAAGCATTACTAAGTGATGAATATCTTTGCATATTGCTTAGAAAGACTTGCGAAAATGTTTATAAGCTTTCTACAATTTTATGAGATTCGAATTTATTTGAATGCCTTGCCTATAGAAATTTCTTCTTAATTTACATATGTATTTTATATTTTTTTAGCAGATGGTAACATATATAAGTAATACAAATACAATTAGAAGAAGGCTAGGCTGACGATTAAGAATAATAGAATAACAAAGTACAATGAAACATTGCCAACCAATCAACAAGCGTTTATTGTAAATCAAGAAAGAAGCGCCACCTAGCAACAAATAAATTTTAAATTTCTACGTAGATTCATCTATTTTATGACAATAACATCGCTTAAAATTTTGTCTAAATACAAATAATGATATTTCGTTGTAATTTTTTTTTAATGAATATTGATTTCGCATCACAAAAAAATATTTAATTTCTTAAATATTACAGAAACAAGCTGTTTACAAAAGTCGGTTTATCAATTTCCTAGCATTAATTAAACATTGAAATTTCCTCAGGGTGTAAGTATTGTGATTTTTTACAACTTTTTTAATGTTGTGCAATTTAATAATTTTAATGAAATGGTTTCTGAATTCTAATGACCGACGTTTACCTCCATTTCCACGTTAGATTTTATTGATAAGAAATTCCATTGTCTACCGTTAGGGATTACAAGCAGTCGAACGCCAATCTTATATTTGTCGTCTCCTGCAAATCTTTTACCCTGTTTCTATTCGTCGTATGCAGTGGTTATATCAAATTCACATTATTCGGATCATATCGCATATTCTTTTCAGGTCTATCTTTGTGTGAATTTGAACATAAATCCTTAAGCGCGCGAATACCCAAACTACATAATTTTTTTAACTAAATTGTTTTTGATTTACAATAGGTTTAGAAATAAGATCTTTGAATTATCACAAAGTTTATGAAAAATAGTCCATTACAGAGTTTAATTTTATCACAACATTAACGGGGTTACGTTGTAAAAATCCGAGTTCATGAGCTATGGATGCTAAAGTACAATTATGTTATGATTTCATGGTGGAACGTTTAATATTTGAACACACATTGCACATGTACGTCTTATTTTAATAACAGGCCCTCACTCGAGTGCATAGCCCCATCATTAAAGTTGTTTCAATAATTGAAGGTAATTGATGTTTCGAAATAAAATGGGGTTGGGTCCAAACAACTAAATGAATCAAGTCGAAACTACAATTAAATCAAAGTCAGGTCTGTGTTTATTTATTTCAGTTTTATGGAGAGTCAAATCTTACTATTTCCGAATGTTCTTCTATAAACTGTGCATATAAAGAAAACATAGATAAAACAAATAGAATAATTCATAAATTATCTTCACGTACATTGACTTGAAGGTCAAATAGATGGGATCAATTTTTTTGAAATTCAAATTTTGTTCGAAGTATGAATTAGGCAATTTGTTAAAAAATAATCAATGCAGTGTTAACATTTCTTTGTAACCGGAAAACTTTTTTTTAATCAAATTTTCATTTACTTTTCAAATGTACATGTACATATTACTTTCGATTGCTATGTTGATCAAAATGCTTGGTTTATGGAAAAAATAATTTTAATTGATTTAGTTTCAAAATTTAGATGATGAGGTAATGATTGTTGACGATTATTGTCTTCTTGTGTACATAGAAAATCACTAAGGTTCATTGCAATGTCATTTCTCATTCGAAATATATCAAGAAAATAAGTTTCATGCCGAAAATATCGACAACTGCCTTAACTTGCTTGTACGAATGTGATTCTTGTGTGCATAAAGACGCTATGCTTAACTATTGAGAGAAATTTCATCGAATTGTTTACCTATTCGCAATTTAGATTTCAAAAACCAGTTATTGATAGTAATGCAGAAAGGAATACTCGATATTAGGCTAGTTTATAAAACGTCTTGATTGTTATAGTAATAAATTATGTCAAATCTCACCAGTAAAAATATGGAGCCGCGGTTAAACGAAGTGTAACTACCCGGTTTGCGCCAGCCAAATGCGATAGATTTATTGCCGATTGCTGTCGTGCGTTCAAAGTGTGGCTCATCAAACGCATTTTTATGGGCGCACAGCTTTATTGGAAGCAGGTCAAGTGGGCCGGTTAGAGCCAGCACCGCTTTATTGCCTCGCACTGCTGTTTCAATTTTGTGTCTGTTCATATCTAGGTGCATCTGAATATATCATCCATGTAACCTATTAACACGAATTCGATATACACAGCGCAGTGTTTTATATATACGTATATGTTAATTATTTATACAAAGCACTAGGATTTAGCAATTAAACAATGCGCTATTGATTTGTCTGTAAACTAGAGACGGTTTCTAATGGGACAGTACATGTACACTACACATTCTAGATTTTGCTTAATCTTTATTTCATACCGAAATTCAGACTAAACTAGTGAATTTAGAGCAATAGTCATCTAAATCGAGTAAACATCAATACAATGTATGAAATTTATATTAAACAATGTTTTACAATACATATGTGTACATATATATATATATATATACATATTTACGTTTGTCTGATATTAGTTTCCCCAAAATCCAATTCAACTGCAAGAGATGCTTTTTTTTGTATTTTTTGTCCTAAACTTTGAAATTCCTTGCTATCCATTTTAAAATTTGAGGCGAATCATTCCTGTTTAAAAGAAAGTTAAAACAGCTTTTGTTTGAGCGTGAATTTCATTATGCTGGTAGTTAATTTACTACAATTTTGTTGGCTCAGTCGAAACTCAGCAGGGTTAATATATATAAATCTTGCGTATGTGTATATTTGCGCTTTTGAAATACATTTATTTATTATATATATATATATATATATATATACATAATTATGGATAGTAGAATGCATCATAGCCAGACAATAATTATATTATTATATCCATATTGTACTGTGAAAATAATTTTACCAATTAAATAATNGAGCATACAAATTAAACACAAAGACGGATTTTCGCAAACTGATATTAGAAGAGAAGAACGTGCCAGAAATTAGATACAGAACATCCGCATGGCTGCTAGCTATATGGCTCACAGAAGAAAAAGATCTCAGGTTACCCATAACAAGGAACCAAAGAATAAAACTCACAAAAGCAAAAAAGTTCGAGATCTCAATATCACCAATGAATATGCAGACAAAAAATTGGATACTGAAAGAACACGTTGAAAAGACTGAATCCCTGAACAAAAATGAGAAACTGATGCAGATGATAGAAAAACTAATAAGTAGGCTGATAATGAAGCATCACCCAACAGGAAGAATGACGATAGTAGAACTGGCCAACATAACAGGGATATGCCCAAGTGAGTTACAGATATTCTAAGAGCCTATGTGAAAGTATATGTGGGGTGCAACATCAGAAACAAGTCTAAAACAACTCCAGAACAAACCATGGATAACTACAAGGAAGATAATCAAATGCAAATTAGTCAACACGAAGGACATAATACAAATAGTAAAACAGAAGAACATGCAACAAGTGATCAAAAAACATGAAACAGTATGCCAGAGATAGCCCATGATGCACATTTACAAAAATAATTAAAAGAGCTGAAATGCTAAAGAAAGGTGGGATAATGACACCAGTAGAGATATGCAAGATGGTGACAAAATCACAACAGGAAATCATTAAAGAGGAACAACTATTAACCTCATNTGAAACCATAAAATCCCATTCTGTAGCAATTTGAATATTCAGGCAATTGAGCATGTTTTCATATAAGCTTTCATATTTCTTAAAAAACATCACTGAGCAGGTTCAGAATAAGGTCAGGAAAATAATGAAAACTCAGGCTCAAATTGGGTTGGCAATTCAAAACTAGTTAATATTTCAGGTGTTAAAATTTCATGTTCATATTCATATTATTAATGCATATTATTTTATGATTTTGTAAACCCTATTCGAACTCGGATTCTTTGCACTACTGAAGACCTCCTCCTGTCAAATTCTGGTTTGAGTTATCATATTATAACGAATATTCGCACACATATCAGGAAAATATATTTGGATTTTTCAGAAATGTAAATCCATAATTATGTTTGATGACGTCATCAGTTCTAAAAAATTGGGATTTTTTTGAAATCAATTAACTATCGGTCTTAGCGAGTGGAAATGCTGGGACTTACTATAATTAATTGCTTAGTTATCGAATATAATCGCCCTACTTACTTTGTTTACATTTTTCAACACTAGCAATAATAATCAGTTCTGCAAAAATATGACGACTATGCTCTCTGTTGAAAAACAATATCATACAAAAAAGATGAACAGATATTTCGAAAAAGATTTTATGGGGTTTTGACAATTCGACCCCACTGATTCCAAACATGAACTTAATTTCTGTCTGCCGTGTATCGCGGTTTAACTGCTAAATGATATTCATTTCTCAATGCTGCTTATCAGAAAAATAAGTGGTTTTTGCAAAAATAAATATTATTTAGTATAGTTATCCATTCAAAGATCTAGAAAATATTATAAATAAATTAATATTTGATGAAAAATGTTTCTTCTTCTTCCTTTCTACGCAGCGTCCGGTAATAGTCTGTCAGCATCGCAAGTCTTTAGTTTCTTTTATGCCACTAATCAAAAACTTTTATGAGCTTACATCAGCTAAATTCTTTTGGAAGATCTACAAGTGTGACTGCAAAAAAGCTTTCGACCCTTTTTTGTATTGCATAGCTATAAACTTCATATTTTCTTGTCGCATAGAGAGACACCAACAACCAAAAAAACATGTTGGTACAGATTTAAATGAATTGAAATTACTGATTTATTTATTTTTTAGTATTTAAACACCTTAATGAGTCCAAATTTCAACAAAACTATGTAATGATAAATTCTGTAACAATTTTAGATTTAGGTTAATAGAATCTGACAGAGTCCATAAATATTAACGGGTAAGGCCCATTCTCCTGGCCTCTGATAAAAATTTAGTATTTTTTCTTAAAAATTAATATTTTATTTGAAATTTCTATCTTTTAATATTTAACTATGCCAAATTTTAGGAGGTGACGATGTGTAGTTCCACAAATATGAGAACTTTGTCAGAACTGCCAGAAGTAAATTGCATTTTTTTCAACATTGTGTCACACGCATTCAAAATTTGTTGAAAATATGAAATCTTATATCAAACAAATGTATTTCTGTTTGTGTATTTGAAATACTGACTGTCACCTACATTTTGTATATTTTTTCCTTCAAAATTTTGTTGAATTCATAAAAAATACAAACATCAGTATTTTATAGTTGTTTTTGTCAGTTATCTGTCTATATGTGTACCAACAATGTTATATCCACATTTTGGAACTTCATGCATACTTTTATCAATTTCAAGACACCCATAATTGTGAATACATGATACATGTTTAAAATCCAGGTTTTCCTAAAAAAATGCGAACATCTAGCTACTAGAAATGGCTGCCAATTTCTTGGAAATGGTTAAAATTTTGATGATTTCAAGTAATTTCGGCCGATGGAGACACTCCTGGGTCAATAATAACATTTTCAAGTAAAAATTTCTTATTTTTGACGTCAGTTAAAAACGTCGACCTCATAACAGTAATAGGAACGTGATTCCGGAAATGAAAATCTCACACCATGGTCTAGTTACACACCCAATATTATGCTGTTTGCACCATTAGTTCGGATGATAATGGGGGTGGAGATATTGGTATTCTTAATGAATTTATTAGGAAATATTTCGTACAATTCAGAGATCGTTTTAACCATATGATAACCTAAAGATATTGAATTAATTGAAGGGCTCAGGGCTAAAAGGTGGCTCATTCAGAAATTTTTTAAATTTTATTATATATGATCAAGGCCTTTTTTATTAAAGAGGGCCTTGCATATGGTAGATAACTAATTCTTTTAACAGACTGTTGCAAAAATTAACCTCCCTTTAACACTGAATATGCTAAAAATATTATTGCAATCTAGGTATTCAAGTATCAAGTCCACAGTCATGGAACACCTAGAATTGAGTAGTTGCCAAAACCGCCAACATGATGGAATGTTTTTTTTCTTAGAAGCTATTGTAATGACCAATATCTCTACTTTTTAAGCCTTCTCCCTCTAATATTACAATGTACATGTACACACAGTCGGTTATCAGGTTTCGTAGTTGATATACAGTTATGAAAGTGCTGATATTTGTACTGTATTGTTATTTTATGCATATATAATCAACTTTATTTTCGTATCTAAGGAGTTTGTATATTATTACCGTTAAAAATATAAAGACATGCCTATAAGACATGGTTTTCCTTTTTATATCAAAATATGGACTTGACCTCATTTTATCATGACAACGTTATTAACACGTTCGCTGCCGATCTCGCGCCAGCTCGTGGTATAAAAATATTTGATGAAGGCCTACACAATGCTTAGAAAAACAGTGTGATACACATATTTATCTTTTCTTTTATCACTTTTAATTGATATTTGTTATAAAATGTAAGTCGCTTTTTGGGAAGAATCTACTTCTATGTTAGGGCATTAGCTATCAACACATCATCATGTGGCCGGCAGTGAACCTGTTAAGCAATTTTGATTTTATTTAATAATACGTATATGTGACTTATTTCCCCTTTTGATATTGATCACTTCAATTGAATTTAATAACCACTCAATCGCATTTATCTTGTACCTTGAGTACAAAATCGATTGTTGACGGAATTATTGATTATATTTGACAATTTGAGATATGTCTTTGTTTCATCGTACTGTTGGTTCAAAACTATATGTATATAAATATTTTCCCTTACTATTAATGAATGCATTCTTAGAAATCATAAATGTATGATGACTAGGTAGATCTCAACAGTTGCATTAACTATGGATGTAAAAACTTTCTCTTAATGGAAGCAATTTATGTTTCCTTTTGTTTTGCAGCACCATTCTTGGTCTATTTGTTCTTCCAAAAATTAATATCACACAATTAATGTTCGTTAATTGCAACTCAAATTATATGGAATGAAATTCTTGCAAAACTTGCTTCTTGTAAATGATCAAATTGGCTTATTGAATTTATTTCTGCTGAAAGGTTGGTTTTTAGCAAATTCACACTCTTGTTTTTCTTCTTTAGAGTTATAACTACTTTCGGCTTCACAATTTCTTCAACTATATTGGTTCACATTTATATCGTATATCAATTGCAAATTTATAGCATCTTTTCTAATGTAATTGATCACATTTTAAAAACACATGAATGTCATCAAAAGAATGAATAAAGTTTGTGGTGGTTTCCATTTTAATTATTTCTCAATAAACAACTATTTAACACAAGATAATATTTTTCAAAATTTACATTCATTAATACCACAGTGGTACCACGGTTCAAAATAATTGTGATAATAGCCGATATTGGGAGACTAGAGAATTCAGATACTTCGTTGAATTATTAATCGAGCAGGAGAAGGTTTTCAAATTGAACATATATATATATATATATATATATATATATATGTATATCCATATACATTCATTTAAGGTCATATTGCAAAAATATATTTACCACTTTATAAGTGGCAATTGCAAGCTAATAATCAAATTAATTTTATTTCATTCTCCAAGCCAAACCCTATTTATTCAATTGTTTTTCGAGATGTATTCAATAAACATAAGGTTTAAATTCAATATAATAAAATGAACTTTTTACTATTTTTCAATAATGACGACCTAATTCCAGAAAAATTTTTTATATTTAATTATGTGTTTGCATGCACTTTTGCTACGCGATTTTTTATAAAGACGGTTTCTTGTACAAGTCCAAACTCGAATGTCCATTTGCATAGAAGCCACAAAATTTAATGATCTATCATATCTATATCATGTCAGAAGAAATGAACATGAACATCGCAGATAGATAGCACCAATATCCTCCTACCTTAAAGTATTGGTTAAAATACAGAATATTACTTCAAATAAATTCTACATGCAATAAGTATAGGAAGAAGTCATATTTTTTTAATATTGATAAACACTTGTCATTACTGTTGTATATACTACATTATTTTTTGCAATTTTCCATTGAATAATTATTTAAGTCGATAGATGGCAACACAATCTTAAGAATTTATTATCTCGTGCAATAACGCCTGCGATTTCTGTAAAGTTTAGAAACAATGTCAGTATAATTAATTATGTTAGTTATTGCCAGCATGCAAACAGACAGTTTTACTGTTCTACTAGTGAATATACAGGAAAATAAACAAAATTTTCTACAACTACAAATTCTCGACATTAAAATTAGTCCAACGATTACAACTAAGGCTTGAATTTTAATTAAAGTGTTTTAACTAGTTATATGGGAAACAGATAGTCACAGTTTGCCAGAATTCTATCTGAATTATGCAGTAATCATAAAAAATATTTTTCTTAATCATCCTGAGGATTTTCGAAAATTGTTCATGATCCTAGAAAAAAATTTAAACCCTTATGGCGCTATGCTCTGAAGGCACCATGTGATAAAAGAGAGTCTCTTCTTTGGTTTCGGCCCCGCAATCACTGACTTTACGCACATCGCAATGGATTTGGGAGATCTTTGCAGACATCAAGAAGCAGTCAAAATTCTTGTTCCCATTGGCTAAAAACCCTAAATTACATGAAAGTTCGGAATGGAGGAAATTTTAATCTTTTCAACAATTAGAAGTTTTTAAGGAAAAATAGTTTATCTTTTCAACTACTTTAGCCACAGCAATACGCCTTAATAGAAATTTCCAACATTGAATTAAAGCATGTTCCCCAATAAAGTTGTCCAAGCCCAACGATTTTCAAATTTGGTAATAAACTTGTAGAAAGTTTTTTGTAAATGTGAAAAAACGGTTTATCCTCTTAAGTAGATGTCAGACTGGTTAAGGTTGAACACCACGCTTAAAAAAATTATTTGAAAATATTAAAGATATTAATTTTTAGCATTAAAATTATTTTTTTTTCTAATTCTCGAAAGATTTTAGATTAGGAATATTGTAACTATGGCAAACATTCATGCGGGTTAAAAATTTTTGCCTAATGTGTATTCGAAATTATTTCCTTGCATATTTTCAGCTTGTTTTTCAACTTATATTCAACAAGTTATTCCGACTTTTAAATAGCGTTGATTTTGCTATTTTTCCATTCATTTTCTCTTTTTCAAGTTTTTGTTTCATTTTTGGATAACATAGAGATTATTAATCTGAAAATATAGGAGTCGAGTGCGGGCTAATGCAAAAATAATTGTCGGTTGCGGCCCGGACCAAAAAAATGAGCAACTTCCACCGTTGGTTTATGGAATTCATTTATTTGGGGTTGCAGTCTTCTAAAAAAATACTGCAAATATTTTTGACATGTAACTTACGGAAAAAAGAGACAATTTTTCATGTCAAGAAACCGTTTTGTTGAGAAATTTCTGTAAATATATTCAATTGTCATTTGCATGCAATTAATTTAGTACGTATATCATTTTAATTGACCCAACAGTATACATTCTATGTCAATATGAGTATATGGGAGTGTTTTTGAAAGTCACAATGGATGCTACAATATCTTAGAAGGCTCATTTAGATTCCATCCCATACATTTCTAGTTTGAAACACACCATCATCAAGCATGATTTGAAACCAGATTTGAATTAACAGAATCTCTTGTTCCTTGTTTGTTCTGCATTTCAATCTTGCAAGTTGAATGGGCTTTTATTAATTATATGTGACCATTGGTAAAAAATTGTTTTGGGGAAAAAAATAATCTCAACTTGTCATTTCTAAAAAAATGAAACTTATTTTCATACTCCTACCTTGATTTAGCTGTTTTAAATTTGAGAGAGTATTTCATCCTTATGCATTAATATTGTCGTGGCAATCACAAAGACTTTCTGTGTAAGATTATGCATTTATCAATAGATTCTTAGCTTTTAAATTGTATTAGGGCCCTAATTTATATGCTTAAAAATATGCAGAAATATGTGGCAAAAATTTATCAAAATTTCGAAAATATGCTTAAACACTACATTAAGAGCGCAGATATCCAATAGCAGCCAATTTATGCTCACATTATCATTTACCATCTTATTCCTCAACTGTCTTCTCATCACAACTTCATTCTGCAACAAGATAGTGCTACAGCTCACACAGCAAGCAATACAAAAACTATTTTGACAAATAATTCAAATAAAGGCAAATCATTAGTCGTCCTTTTTCACAAATATTTATATTTAACATTGGGTTTTCCAGCAATGTTCTAGAAGTATAGAGAAGTGTAAAGAATAATTTTCTTTTCTGCCCCCTAAAATTTGGAGTTCGACCAAAAGTGTTACATAAAGTGAAAATTGGGATATCAGATATGTGAAGCCCCCTGTAAATCCCCTCGAAATATTAAAATTCCATAAATGTGAAAATCCACCTATGTTGATATGATTTATTAAAGTTCTATTGATAATCATTTGATAAAAATTTAATGAAAATAAATAAATTCTCAGTCTGAAATTTTTGTATTTTTGAAAGGACATTATTTTCCATAGATTATTAGCACCATATACAAGAAAGCACTACAGAATCAAAAAAGAATGCTTAGGATTTTAAGCATATATAACTCTTAAACTCTAGCAAGTAGAATGAGAAAAACAATTCATTCATTGTCTTCATTCATGTATGATTATCAGAAAATAAGTAGTCAATTACTAGAGTAAAAACAAGGGATTTCAGAGTTAGTGACCTAGAATTTGAAGGTTTTATCAGAAACTTGAATGAACGCAACTTGAATTGGAGAAAGGCATAATAAGCTTTGAAACGCTGAATGTGTGTGAAAAAAAATTGAATACAATCCCAATTAAAACCTAAGAAAGAAAGATGACTGCAAATTTGCAATTGGAAGAATCATAAATATGAACAATTATTTTCTTGAGATTTAAATCACATAAATGGTTCTAGTAAGACGCGTGTTAATAAAAAATTTCGGAAAAAGCAGATTTAAACCTTTGAATTTATGTAGTAACAAATGAAGTGTGAAGAAGCAATGCAATTTTCAATATTGAGGCAGCGTAACCCCCGTGCACATACCTTCTGAATTCAGATAATTATTTACAATTTAGTAACTGGCAATGTACCTGAATGGCGCCATTAAAATACCAAAATTACCAATGTCCAATAATTGCAAAAAATATTTTAATAATTAATTTTCATATGTCCATTATTATGTAATTTTCATTTTAGCCATGATTTACCAAAAATAAATTTATAAATTTTTGATGAAAAGCTTTAGATGCTTTTGAAGGATTGCAATTTATTTTCAATGTTCTTTAGTTCTTTAGGTAGTGAAATTCAGTTTCAAATGGCGACATTATAATGAAAAATTCCTTATAAATTGAATTTATTCATGGCCAGCTTAATATATTAATTTGGCCATGATTGATCTCCAAACCATTTTCCAGACTTGTCAACGAGCCGAGCTTCTAAAGAGTATTGGATATACAACGGAACTCAAAACGAGCCGTTTTTAAGCCAACCAAATTTATAGTGCTGCTTGTTAATTTGATTATGCAGATTTTTCTTATTTTTTCATTCAATGTTCCTTACTTTTAATCTTATTTTAGAAATTTTTATTAAATAATAGGAAGAGCAATGGAAAAAATTCTGAGAGCACAATACTTAAAAAATATCGAGCTGAAACGAGGCTCATTGAAAGATTTTATGTAGCGAGCTGAGCCGAACTTACTCAAAATTTAAACGAGCCGAGCCGAGCTTAGAAATTACGGCTCATTGACAAGTCTGATCTGAACTGGAGTCTAAATAATACTATGTACATTAAAGGTATTCCAAAATTTATTTTTTTGAATTTTAGTGTGGGATGGTGGANNGTAGCGAGCTGAGCCGAACTTACTCAAAATTTAAACGAGCCGAGCCGAGCTTAGAAATTACGGCTCGTTGACAAGTCTGTCTCAAGCTCAATAGGATATTTGAAAATCGGACCGGTATGAACACATCTTTTAGTGAACGTGCTCGAATCTAATGTTGCGCATTTGTAATAATGTTTGATGTTCTCAAAAATAATAAAATATAATCATATAAAAACAAAACATTTGAACAAAATTTAAATAATTTGATTTTCAATATTCTTACTAACGTCTTCAATGTGGTATATTTTCGTCCAGATCTTTACAACAAGTCGATTCGTCTGATGATAACAGAAAAGTATTATGCAGCCGATTATCATGGTAAGAAGAAATAATACGGAATAGTTCATGTCCATGATATGAATATCTTTAAGCGCAATCATTTTTAAATTTTCGTAGGAAACGAAATGTTCAAATTATTCTGCGGGAAAATTTGTTACACAGACACGAATACATTCGATTCGATATGAAAATTCAATATTTGAATTTTCAAATGCATGGTTTCACAAGAGATTGCACAACATTTAAATGTCTCTAGAGAGATGATTGGTGTTTAACTTACTCTTAATTAACAGCGACAAACGTTATCAATGCGTTGTTAGAATGCAATGGTAATGTGATGGACACTAATATCTTTTGTTGTTTTACTTATCGTGCATAATTCCTTTTGGTTCTGGTCGTAGAGAAGATGCACTTCCAGATTTACATTGCACTACTATTATTCAAGAACAAAAGATTCGAAAATGGAAAAATTTTTGTTGGAGTACATTCACAAGTCAAGATTTTTCAGACAGCGGGGCGAAATTTTTGAAAGTATTGAATTACTAGACTCCAAAAAATGCATTTCACGATTTGATTTTTAATATTTTTAAAGTTTTTGCCGACACTTTTGTGATTTAGCCAATCAGAATCAATTTCGAAAATCTGCCGGGGACATTCCACCATGCCCCTCTTGCGTACGCCACTGATTCCAATAAATATGTGTTGATTCGAAGCTCACTTCTTTTTCTACGTGAATCAATGACTTTATATTTGGTTTGCATTTTATAATTGTGTCTTCGATAAAATCTTAAGCGTCGCCGAGAGTTCGAGTTTGCCTTTGCCAGACACTTCTGCACATTTTATTCGATTCTGGACGACAAGCACTACTTAGAAGTCTTCCTTGAACTCTTCCTCGCCTTAAGTTAGATATGCGGATACTGATAGTACTCAAGGCCATACTAAAAAAGCCATGAACCGGAGAATTTCTCTAAATTATTAGAGGCGGGAAAAATTTAAAGATTAATTCGCATCTTTCTCTTTCATCTGCATCCGTAAGAAATGAAAATATTTTCCTAGTTTGATTTACATGATGCAATACATCATTTGCGCATACACAAAGAAAAAATTACGTAAGTACTCGCCCTCTAGTAATAGAAAACATCGAGCAGCAATGTTCAAATTTCTGCGCAAAACGTTGCTAATAAGCTTTCGTTGTGTAGATTTCCGTGGTTTACGCTGCCCAAAGATCCAGAAGAATTGCAACTGCCTTGCGGAGCTTACCAAATAAGTTAGATGCTTATTCAGAAATCACTTCAAATATGGCAGTATGTGCATTGCACTTCTCCAAAAACGTATCATTGAAAAAAGTTGAAGGTTCACTTAACATTTGAATAATTAACTTTAACTAGTAAATTTTTGTATAATTTGCTTTAAAACGCCACAAGTTGAATATATATATATATATATATATATATATATGTACATATATATAGAAATTGATCTTTGGTTTAACCCTCGAATTTTTAAAAATCATCTCGTCATTTCTTCTTTTTTCTTTATCTCAATTTGGTCTTCAATATAAATGCGAATTCTTCCCATTCTGTACCTGTTCCTCCTGTCCCCAATTTCTCTAATTTCGTTCATATTTTTTTGTTTAAATTGATTTTAAATTTATTTGTATACATCACTTTGTGGTACAATACATTTTTATTATTATTATTATTATTAATATTAAATATTAGCTCCTTATTACAGAATTCAAATGAATATGGTATCAATATTATTTAAGTGTAAATTTGGTACACCTTCTCTTTCATTTTTAAAACAATATATTATGTTAAATGAACGTTCTCAAAATTTTTATGCTTAGATAAACATTCAAATAGTTTTCACCACATAGCAACTAAAATTTGGAATAACTTAGACCATGAAATATAAATGGAAATTATAAACTACAAAAATGTAGAAAAAAAGTGCGAACATTCCTCTTTCACAGACAATGCATACTTAATGACAATAATACACTACACTCCTTCGAAAATTTCGTATGATCCTAGANTATATAGAAATTGATCTTTGGTTTAACCCTCGAATTTTTAAAAATCATCTCGTCATTTCTTCTTTTTTCTTTATCTCAATTTGGTCTTCAATATAAATGCGAATTCTTCCCATTCTGTACCTGTTCCTCCTGTCCCCAATTTCTCTAATTTCGTTCATATTTTTTTGTTTAAATTGATTTTAAATTTATTTGTATACATCACTTTGTGGTACAATACATTTTTATTATTATTATTATTAATATAAAATATTAGCTCCTTATTACAGAATTCAAATGCATATGGTATCAATATTATTTAAGTGTAAATTTGGTACACCTTCTCTTTCATTTTTAAAACAATATATTATGTTAAATGAACGTTCTCAAAAATTTNTAGTTTTCACCACATAGCAACTAAAATTTGGAATAACTTAGACCATGAAATATAAATGGAAATTATAAACTACAAAAATGTAGAAAAAAAGTGCGAACATTCCTCTTTCACAGACAATGCATACTTAATGACAATAATACACTACACTCCTTCGAAAATTTCGTATGATCCTAGATAATGTACACACACACAAATCCCCAACAAACACACACCACACAATTATATATGTATATGTTACTATTATTTTGTAAATAGTTCTTAATTTATAGTCTGTACCAAAGATTTTTTGCAATAAATTGCTTTTGACCCTTAGTAAATGACTTTGGCAAAAGATATGACAACTTGCAAATGATTTATTCTTCGAAAATCGGTGTTACAATTTTGCCTGCAAATAATTTTGGTCCCATTTGTGATTTCTTCTGTTTTATTAAAAAAAACGATATTGGGAGTTACTGTGTTTCCGGAAATTATCGAAGGTGTATTCTTTCTTTTTTTTCTTCATGTCGCTAGAATATTGGAGTGAACTAGATGAAGTGCTAAATCTTTTAAGAGGAAATCAGTCAGCTACAGATCAAAATGCTTTTGAACATGATACACGTGAAGAATTTTTACTACGACAAATTCGTCTTTTAAGTTCAAGTTATAGTCATAGCCAGGGCGAATACTACTGCATAGAAGACACTATTTTTTCTTTTGGAATTTATTCAATTTCAAGAAGTGGCTATAAATATATTCGTAAATATTTAACTATTCATAGTATTAAACGTCTGCAAAAACTGACTTCCACGGTGTCTAAAATAGACTCCAGGGCTGTTCTACAATCTGTAGTTGATAATTTAGCAAGTAGATCACATGCATGCTTTATAAATTTCGATGAAGTTTATGTTACAGGTAAATTAGAATAGCAAGGTAGAAATATCTTTGGTTATGCGTTAGATCAACCCTCTGAACTGGATACAACTGTTTTTGCTCTTGTAATAAAGTTTGTTTTCAATTTAAGGACATTCCTTTTAAAACTATTACCAATAAGATCACTCAACTCTACTTTTATCCTACAAGTAATCTATGATATTTGTTACTTGCTGGAATATACATAGGAACGTGCATGTACTTGATATTTTCCCAAGCAATAATCGAACAAATCAATCCATACTTGGACACCTTTACATTTCAGTTGATTCCCATTGGTTTGATCGCCATTCCTTGGCCAATGTGGATCGGCCATTTTTTTTGGTTAATGATCTTAATCATTGCATCAAATCAATTCTTAATTGTTGGTTCACAGAGAAAATGAAGCAACTTAATTTTTATGTCGTTACGGTGACATATTAGTCTTCTTACGAACATGACAAGAAAGTTTTGGTAAAAAATCTACACTTACCAGTTCTCCAGTTGTGCCCTCAAATGTTGAAAGACAAAAAAGTCTTTAGCTTTGCAAGCCTTTAACAACTACACTGCTTCAGCTTTTGGAAAGTCACTCAGTCACAGAATTAATAATTGCTGGTGGTACTGCCTTATTTATTCGTATTATTAGATATTTCTTTGATGTTGGAAATTGCAAGTCTGCTACTGGACACATATAATCAAGGAATATAGCATCTGCGCCAATTTCAAGTCTAAAGATGAAAGGCTGTTGTTTTTAAGAAAGGAGTTGAAAGTTAGATCAGTACATGTCATGCATTTGTAATTCCCTGTGAAAAAGAACTGCAAAATAAAACAATGACAATACAGAGAAGTTGCAAAAGTTTTTGAAGTGATGCCATGTAAATCTTTCATTTCTTCATGGTTGTAAATTTTTGTTTATATAGTGCACATTTAAAATTTACATGACAATCATTATAATTCTGTGTGCATGTATTGATAACAAATACTAATGTAAAAACAACAGTATTATAGAACTATGCTTGATTTATGTTTTTATATGAATGTGAATATAAACAGTTTTAATATGTCTTTAATTTTTTCCACCTCCAATAAATTAGAGAAATTCTCCGGTTCATGGCCTTTCCTTAGTATGGCCTTGATGGTAGTTAATGTTTAGTCAATGCAACATATCACGCCATACATACATCAAATCAGATTTATTTACCAAGCCGGGTTTTGAGATTTACTGTATTATGTAGTGGTTAAGAAGATAACAAACTGACGTTTGACAGTTAACATGCTGTGAGCAATTGATTTAGCAGAAAGTTGGATCCTATTTCTTCGTGGAATTCAATCTTGGCAACATGGACATTAGGATTATCCACATATCGGTCATTTTTGAAAAGTTGTGTCTGAACAACCTGATGTGTTGCTGCTTTGCCTAAAAATCGCTGTACAAAAGAGTTTCTTAAATCGGATTAATTTTAAATCCCCCTCAAAAGCAAAGAATTTTTCTCTCAGAATTGGGGGAATACTCTGTTGCCAAATGTAATTTATTTTTCATTTTTGAGTTATTTCCAACAATTAGGGACAATTCAAGAAAATATAATTGATGAAATGTCCTAAGAATTTTCAGATCTCATTACGTCATTGATGACGTCAGCAAGGCAAAATCAAGGCTGCAAGTTAATTGTTCAAATATTAATTGATTTTGAATGCATACAACAATAATTTATTTCTGTTACTTCTTTTATAAATGTGCGATGTTGTAATATAATTTGAACTTTTATTTTTTACTCTACTTCTGCAAACATTTAGAAGTTTTATAGTTACATACTTGGGAGAAATGTTTGATGTTAAGTGCTTAAGTATTTGCTGTGCATTTGCGATAATTAGTGGGTTGATTTATCAAAAGTTTCCAATGTCATTCAATACTGGTGCCTTAAATGTCATACATTTACAGAAACATTTGTTCAACTGCCACAATTAGGGACAAGTTTCACTCAAGACTTTGAGCAACAAAGTCTGAGTGAATCATTTTATTAACCCATGATTCTAACTATCTTATCACTCTGTTATTACAATACTACGATAGAAAGAAGAGAGTGAATGTACTCATTACCCCGCTTGATGGAATCTGTCGGTAGCAACGTTATTGGGCACATACGCGGCATGGGTGATGATGTAACACTACCACACGATTTGCCAAGTGTGCATTCTTGTGAACTTTGCAAAGTGCCATTGTCATGGAAGACGTAACAAAAAATCTTACTAAAGATACAATTTAAACATTGGTGTTTGTTGTTGGATATTTGGCTGATTATGATAAAGTAAGTCTTGCAGTAGATTAATCTCTTTGCTCAAATAGATTATATCTCAATTTGATTGATCAAGGCCACTTGTGTTATCCGAAGGATTCACTAGTAGCTTTACTTTGCTAATTCTTATGTTTTTTCAACACATGTTTGAAAAATTTACAAAGTTTGTTTGGTTGAGAAGTTTGCAGTTTGCTTTTGAGGAAATTTACTTTTTCCATCAGTTTCAATTTTCTTCCAACAAAAAATAAATGCAAAATCTACTGATATTTTTCTAAATACCCTGTGAAAAGAACTGCAAAATAAAACAATGACAATACAAAGAATTTGCAAAAGTTTTTGAAAAGTGATGCCATGTGAATCTTTCATTTCTTCAAGGTTGTAAATTTTTGTTTATATAGTGCAAATTTAAAATTTACATGACAATTATTATAATGCTATACGCATATATTGATAACAAATACTAATATAAAATCTATACTATTACAGAACTATGCTTGATTTATGTTTTTATATGAATTTGAATATAAATAGTGTTAATATGTCTTTAAATTTTTCCACCTCCAATAATTTAGAGAAATTCTCCGGTTCATGGCCTTTCTTTAGTATGGCCTTAATGGTAGTTAATGTTTAGTCAATGCAACATATCACGCCATACATACATCAAATCAGATTTATTTACCAAGCCGGGTTTTGAGATGTATTGTATTATATAGTGGTTGAGAAGATAACAAACCGGCGTTTGACAATTGAGCTAGTTAACAAGCTATGAGCAATTGATTTAGCAGAAAGTTGGATCCTATTTCTTCGTGGAATTCAATCTTGGCAACATGGACATTAGGATTATCCACATATCGGTCATTTTTGAAAAGTTGTGTCTGAACAACCTGATGTGTTGCTGCTTTGCCTAAAAATCGCTGTACAAAAGAGTTTCTTAAATCGGATTAATTTTAAATCCCCCTCAAAAGCAAAGAATTTTTCTCTCAGAATTGGGGGAATACTCTGTTGCCAAATGTAATTTATTTTTCATTTTTGAGTTATTTCCAACAATTAGGGACAATTCAAGAAAATATAATTGATGAAATGTCCTAAGAATTTTCAGATCTCATTACGTCATTGATGACGTCAGCAAGGCAAAATCAAGGCTGCAAGTTAATTGTTCAAATATTAATTGATTTTGAATGCATACAACAATAATTTATTTCTTTTACTTCTTTTATAAATGTGCGATGTTATAATATAATTTGAACTTTTATTTTTTACTCTACTTCTGCAAAAATTTAGAAGTATTATAGTTACATACTTGGGAGAAATGTTTGATGTTAAGTGCTTAGCTATTTGCTGTGCATTTGCGATAATTAGAGGGTTGATTTATCAAAAGTTTACAATGTCATTCAATACTGGTGCCTTAAATGTCATACATTTACAGAAACATTCGTTCAACTGCCACAATAAGGGACAAGTTTCACTCAAGACTTTGAGCAACAAAGTCTGAGTGAATCAATTTTAACTCATGATCCCAGCCATCTTACCACGATCTTCCTTCACTTATTGTCATGTTCTAACAATCGCCAAAAGTGGTCTCGTGCCCTTGTTTCATTACTGAATAACTTTTTTTTGAAACCTAACAAAGAAAAAAACCGGATAAATTTATTTGCTGCCTCTAAGTGAATTTTAAGAGCATCCAAAAGAGGTAGCAATAATAGCAAAAAGACACTTGATGAAATAACAAGGAATAGAATTCAAGGATGGTGAGTAGATGATATAGTGAACCTTTGGAAAGAACGTGATAATCATTTCATACAGAAATCATCCACAGATGCCTCAAGTTCTGTTCAAATTTGAGAATCACTGCAGCTTTGTGAAGTTGGTAAGTCTCAGAAGGCCCGAAACCTGATACTACCGAAAATTTCAAAAAGCGAAAAAAGTTTCACCTTTTTGAAATTACACCAACAAATGGATTGCAAAACTGTCCTTAAAGCTTTAGCATCTTCCCCATCGGATACTTCATCTGGTCCAACCAAAATGTATCATGAAAACCTTTATGCAATTAATTTTAAAGTTGCCGAACAATCAGTATTGCTTAAAAGATAACTCTAATGGTTAATATGCTTAATAGCAAATCTGCTCCTGACTTTTTTATTCCGGTTTTTGCAGTGCTTCTCTTATTGCATTGATTAAAAGATCTGGAGCATAAGGCCAATTGCTGTTGGATAAATCCTTCGTAGCCTTACAGTAAAATGCATTCTTTGTTCATGTCAAGATGATGTTTTAGAATTCTTAGTTCCTCACCAGTGAGGTGTCTGAATCAAAAGGAGGTACACAAGCAATCATACATGCTAATGGAATACTCATGAAAAAATTGTTTGAACTATTTTCTCCGGGTATACTTTAAATAGATTTTGAAAATGAGATTTTATATTGAACCAAGTAAAAGAAATACTTCATGAACTTTATGCATTTGCACCGTTTTGTTATCAAGAACATAGTCTTCTTTTTTTTTTAAAATAAATGC
>CABFPE010000146.1:853352-864744 GCA_900660155.1 Hofstenia miamia | reverse complement strand
GTTAAATAAATACAATATATTGGTATTAGGCCCCTGCGAGTTGACATTTTTAGATTCGAGTCGAGTTCGAGTCGAGTTGGAACCCTAACTCGCGAGTTCGAGTCGAGTTACAATTATATTTAGACTTATTATTCTCGTAAGGCTAAGCCATATATAACTATGCTGCCCTATATAGATGTAGGAAAAAGATACAACATGCGAAACTAAATAAGAGAAACCATGCCTGAAAACTTACAATTTGGGGTAAATTATAAAAAATTGTTGAATTCTTCGACATTATATGTAATCGTGGACAAAAAATAGATGAAATTGAAGCAAATATCGAGTTGAGTTCGAGTACTCGAAATGTCGAGTTGACAAATAATGAATTCAAATATACAGTATTTAAAAATAATTAAGTTCAGGTTATAAAGATGTTATACAAATAAAGGTTGTTAATTACTTACAAGATTTATTCATATTTAATACCCAAAATAATAGTGCTCATATTTAAACTTTGCAAAATTATTTTTAAGCTGATAAATGCGTTTATGAAACTAATTTGATTGTTAGACTGTCACGTAAAAAAAACAAAAAACGAAACTTGAACCATTAATTGATTAGCTATTTTAATTTGCTACGTAAATATGCGTCCCTTCCCAAGTCTATTGTTAAACAAAATTTAATTCAATTCTATATATAGACATATATTTATAGCGTTGACGTCAATTTCCGCGTTTCATTCGGCACTTTCTGTTCTCTAAGAATCAATTAAAGTTGAATCAGATCTTATTTGACTATACACGTTGCCTCACCTTGGATAGAACATTTGAAAGAAAAACGTATATATTAATGCTCCACTAATCGTGCATTATTCTTTTAGAGCAAGGATGTTCAGTTTTCGCCTAAAATATGTTAACAAAATAAATTCAAGTGGAGATTTCAATTTGAAGTATTTTATTACTGAGTAACGGACAAGAGTTGTAACCGGGTTGGGCTCAGGTCGAAAATGTAAGAATGAAACAGGCCCGATCTGGGCCTGGTTATGAAATTTCTGCACAACGGGCCTAGAATTGTTGAGAATATGTTATTTCTCATAATATATTCACTTGAATAATTATGCATCAAAAAGTAAATCTACGACTATAAGATTGCAATTATCTCACAAATTTCCTTAGTGATAGCAACCGCCAATCAATTTCATTTATTTTGCAAAAAATCTTATAATGATTTTGGATATGACGGATTAAAGCGTCTGGTCCCTGCTTGAAATCACGGGCTGGTTACAACTCTGTTATGGACCTATTAATACATGACAAACTGATTGTTAAGCTGGTTGCAATCTATATTTCGAGGAGAGTATGCTGGTTGAATCGATTCCTTAATACATACCACAAATTTTCTGAAATTCAATTTCCTATAAGTTTCCAAAACTATATTGCGATGCATATTTTTTTATGTTGCCCTATGTATAGTGACAGCTTAAATGACACTGGTTTTCATGCTCTATTAACAAATCGTGGTTTTTGTTGAGAAATCCGATGGTAAAATTGGTGGACGTATGTTGGATATGCCCGGGGGTTTTTGGGCTGCCCTGTACAAATTTGTCTGCGAAACTGGATTCTCATTTCAACATGCTCTGTTATAGCCAAACGGATGCCCCTAATTGTGGCAACAGTGAGCTCGGCGACAATTATGTCAAAATTTTGTAACAACGTATCAATCAAGCCTCAGATGCAGCCAGTCAACAGACAGTTCAAGACAGCTCAAGGCATCATATATTTGCTATTAGGGCATTAAATGCACGATTTGAGAAGCCACTGTTCGATTTGCGATTATTCAACTCTCAATGGAGTCGAAGCAAGGAGCTATTGAAGCTGACTACCGGAAATACAAACCAGAGTGACAGTTATGCTGTGCTGCTTGCTGATAAGCAAGACCTGTTTAGCAAGCAGACCATAACGTGGATGAGAAATAAATCGATTTTATATAAGCCTTCAGATAATTACTTCATCAAATTGTTAGAAATTTTTTGAGTTCTATAAATTTGTTAAATTGTAAATTGATCATTGTTGTTTTGTTCCTGTGCGAGTTTGGTACGCGTTCTTGGCAATTATAAATTCTGTATAATCCTTGCTTATAATTTGGAGTTCTTTTTAAAGAGGGGTAAACATATCGCGTAGAACGCAATGCATTACATGTAGAATGAGAAAATGTATGGAATATATCATATAATATTTTTTTCATCCGGAACATGACAGAGTAATATTTCAGTTCCTGTCCTAAGCATAATTCTGTTTTCACACACTAAATTAATAACTACAATATGGAAATCCCTTATAGTATAGTGTATATATTACATGGTTGTTTATTTTATAAGTTGCTTATAAGTATTCAGTCGAATACTTATGTCAATCTTTCTTAACAGTAACTGATATATTAGTAACAGATGTAATATATTTTTGGAGTACTTAGTTTAATTTTTGTACAACCACTTTTGATTGATTTGGTGATACTTTTAATTTTGATTTGTTAATAGAGATTTAAATAATAAATTAGATTGATTCGTGTAAACAATTTTATAATCGGAGTAATTTGTTATAGGAAAAATACTTTTTCTAAGCAAAAGTGCAGTTATTTTTTAAAAAGTCTTCAAGTATTGTGCGGGTATTATTTTCTTAAATTTGGTACAGAAATTGTGGAAGCGAGTTGGAGTTGGTATGAAAATCGGTACTCACATCCATCCTTGTTATTGAAATGCTTTAACCTTAAACAGCCTAGCGTCCGTTTTAAAGGACAACCGTTTTTCCACATTTACAAAGAATTTTCTCCAAGCCTACTTCCAAGTTTGAAAATCTTGGGGCATGGGTAGGTCTATTGGAGAACATACTTTAATGCAATGTTAAAAATTTCTGTTAAAGCGTATTGCTGTTGCAGAGGTTGTTGAAAAGATTAACAAGTTTTCCTTGAAAATTTCGAATTTTTGAAAAAGATTTACATTCTCTTCATGCCTAGTGTTGATGTATTTAGAAGGTCCTGAGCCCCTGGAGGCAACAAAGAATTTTGACTGCTTCTTGATATGTGCAAAGATATTCCCGAACCCATTGAGGCATGCCGTGTGCAAAGTCAGAGGTCGCGGGGCTGAAGGCCGAAGGCACGCCTTGATGGGACAAGGCCAGCGCACAGACTTACAACGAAAAAGAAAAGAGACTCTCCTCTATCATGTGGTTATTTTAGATTGAGCAGACTATTAATAGTTTTTGAGCTATAAGCATTTAAAAATTTTTTATAGGATCATGAAAATTGTGTAAAAATCCCCAGGCTGTTTAAGGTTAAACTGATGCTTAGAAAAATGACTGAAGTGCATTAGTAAGAAGTTATGTAGATCATGGCAGGTAACTGAAATTATAGTGCAATTTTTTGTGGGTTGAGATTTGTATTGCTCCTTCAATTGACTTTGCTTCAAATTTCCAGTCTCTCCTCATCCTATTGCACAATATTGGTTATTAAAACGCTTTTGTACTAAATCATTGATTGCTTTGGTGACACAATGGAAGAGATGGAAGTGGGGCAAATTTTTTAGGGTGCCCTGTCCAACCCCACAAACTTTGTGCTGTGCTCTATTTCAATGTGTTGACATCTGCCCCATGTTACTAAAGCTTTATGTTCTACAGTGCCAAATTGCCCCACTAAAAAATCTTCGCTCTAAAAACTACTTGCGATATTTTATTGCCCCATATTTGTTTAATGACAATTTTCATACCACTGCACCACACCACCACTGACAAATATTTGAATCATTACTGCCTACATGATACAGAATGTTCTTTTCAAATGCCAGTTCTACTATTACTGCCAATAGCAATCTAATAATATATCAGATCAAAAAGTTCTTGTTTTATTATTGAATGGAATCCCATTTCGCTGAGAGTGGGAAATGAGTAGTTCCAAATCAATCAAAATTTTATCAAGTAGTGAACTGTGATGTAAGAAAATTATTTTTAAAATTTCTCAAATTGTCCAACCTGCACTATAGTTTTCTTATTTCAAACAGTATTAATTGAAATTAATGATGAATTTAACTGCACTTCAGACTGGACACGAACTGCTTGGATTTTGACCTAAAGTTACTTAAGCATTTTAATCCACATAGAGGAAGGGGGTGCTATGAATACACAATTGTAGCTGAACATAAGCATCGGTTTTAAGCATTAACATGTTAAAAAAAACAAAAAATTATTCTAATTGAATATTCATGCATGCGCAGTAACATATTGACAACAATGTCATTAATGGCTGATTTTGTGACCATGATAACAAACAGTCTAATGCAAAATGAGGGTACTACGCAGCATTTATTGACCAAAATGCCATACATTATTTTTTCAACCTATTTGACCGAATTTATTTCCTGATTAATTGAATTTGTTCCTCTGGCGGTTTCATTTGATTCCTTCTATTCCTACTTCTAGTTTTTTCAAGTGGTTTCTTCAAAAAAAGCATTTAGTTTGTTACTCTGTGAACTAGCTCCCTTGTATCGTTCATCCAGCTTCTTTCAACACCATCAAATCATGTCAACGTCTGATAGCGGATGCTTAGTGCTATAGTTACCTCCATCTTCAAGAAGGCAGTTCAACTATTCTCTAGAAATACGATCAATGATCAGTCTCACTCTTTAAAAATTTCTTTAAAATCTAATAAGTCAGATATTTGTAGAATTATGAAAATGTAAACATAATTGCAAAAGAAAAGACATGCAAATCTGTGTAAATTTCAATTCTACTTTGTTAGCCTAATAATGATAGCATAGGGCTAAGGTATTACAAATGATTAAGTCATGAAATATCTTATTGCTAAAGAAGCAACTATTTGGTAAAATTTTCTAACGTCAGTCCATCACTTAGTTTATTGAAGTTTGGCAAAAATGAACTTATAAAAGTTGTTGTTAATGATGCGATGGACTAAGCACTCTTACGGTGTAATTTCAGTGGCGTACGCAGGAGGGGGGACAAAGTGGAATGTCCCCCCGTCAGGTTTCCAAATTTGATTTTGACTGGATAAATCAAAAACTTCTTCGTAAAAATTTGAAAAAATTAAAATCTAGGATCGTGAAATGCATTTTAGGGTCTATTTTCTCAATATTTTCAAAAATTTTCTCGGGGCCTTGCCTCGCATTGGGTAATGATGATGATGTCCGCCCCTCAGAAAATCCCTGTTCACTCCTGTGGCAATGGTGTATTCTAACAAAAATATTTTTTGGTTGGTAACATCTGCAGTTGTAGAATAAAGCTTTTCTTTAGTAAAGCTTCTGTTTGACATAAAATGACAAAAAAACAATCGTTCAAAGGGATAATACCTTGAACTCTTCTGTGACATTATTGTATCTACCAATCCTAATGCACCCCATTTGTCGACCGATTTCTGTTCCATTTAAGCAGTATTTACGTCAAATTGCATGGGTAAATATAGAAGTGAATAGAGGAGATCCAGGCTTAGTTCCTTCTTTTAATAACAAATAAATTTTCATTAATACTTGCATGTAATTTTTCAACGTTTTGTAGCACATTTACAAGGTTGATGGAATAAAGGAATGAAAACATAATATCAAAAAATCCAACCCTTTTCTGGAAATTTTAATACTAGAAACATTGAATTTTGGTCCAATATAATAGACTCATTCTAATAATAATTAAGCACGCATTTCCTTATTTGCATAACATGAACTCATAGTACTAGAAAACCTAAAGTTTTCCAATACAAATTAATTGGGAAAACTGTGCATTCCCAGTAAAGATAGAACTGTTGTAACGACGTCGTTTTTGTGGTTTATTGGCGTTTAATAGGCGTTGAATTGTTTGAGTGGCGTTTATAGTGCGGATTAGCGGCGGTGTATAATTCCGTCTAGCAAAAAATATTTAAAAATAGGAATAATTTTAGTATTATGAAAATTTGAAGATAAATTTCTTAAAAACTGCATTTTTATTGATACTTTGTCGTTTTATTGTGAAAAGACGTTGTTTTGTAATGTCGTTTAGTGCCGTTATTATATCGTTCAACGACGTCGTTACGACAGTTCTATGTTTACTGGGTTGCAGGTAAACTTTGTAGAAGACAATTAGTGGCGTTCTTGGAAATAATAAAACTGAGGTAATTGCTCCTTAGTGCTAGTAGCTATATTGAATGTCTAGGAAAAGTGCGTACCTGAGATGTATAAAAAGACTTCAATTATGTAAAGAAAGTTTTTTCTATCTGTCATTTTAACCCACATCATTATTAGCGGAATAAGAAATAGAGCAGAAAGACCGGCAAATACACATGCCACAATTATTCCAATTCGTGTGATCCAGAAGTATGCTAAACAATTAATAAATAGTTTATTTATTTATGATGAACTTAAATGCCGCTTTCATCATCAAATTCATTGATTTTAAACTTACTCTCAACTGTGTTTAGATCATGACATCCACTTTGAACTTCTGCAGATGTGTATTCATAACACCACTTCCATAAACCAAAATATTCCGTTGATGATTGTCTCCAATAATTTGTGAAAAGTGCAAGGCATCCAACAACAGTGGTAACCAATTGAATAACAAATGAAATAAAGACTAATGGATCCCCAAGTACTTGAACCATTCTAGTAATACGCGCTTGCCTCTTAGCCTTTCTCAATTAGCTCAAATTGGCATCAGTTGAAATTTGATGTTCTAACATTTGTTGCTTTCGGCAGTTTATCATGCATTACGTACAATGCATATTAATTGTCAATTTATGTTCAGAAGAGAATACACATGAGTTGTAAGTATTACAGTAGAAATGCATAAAATAGATTGACATGAAAACAAGCGTAAGCAATTCACATATTTTACACAAAGTGGTTTTTTCATTTCTGTACAACAACTTTTTAAGGACTTGACCAAACGAGGTATCACGCTTGATATTAACACCAGGTGTGGAAACGGGTTGACTCGGGTCGAGCAAACTTTTTGTCAAGTCTGGGTCGGGTCCAAGGTTTTTCATTAAAACGTTGACCGCTTCATTGAACAATTGAACCTTGTGTTGAATGTAAATCTTTAGTCGCATGACAGCCAAATGCATCGCAAATATTTTATTTTTACGGACTAGCTAGTTTGTCTGAAAACACATACAATTTTGTTTCCTTTCCAGTCAAGTCAAGTTTAGGATGATAGTCGGGTCCAAAAAGTTTTACCAGCTTCCAGGCATGATCAATACTGCCAGAATTAGCCTACATCATCGAAATATACACACGTAACTTGCCTTGTAGAAACGCATAAAACATGTACTATTAGATATGTTAGTGGGCCAATAACTTAAAAAGATTTCGGGCTCTTTGTTAGTGTCACAAACATCTCATTAAAATTATTTATTTATTAAAATATTAGGCGATTACTTACTACGATCACCTAACAATACTAATATTAAACATGTGAATTATTCATTTTAGTTGTTACCTTTGTGATTTTCCAAGATGTGAAAAGTTCTGGTATCTGCCTACACTCCTGGTAACTTATACCCGAAAATGCTTTGCTAGTACGAGAAAGGTGTATGCAGGATTTTCTATCTAGGGGACTTCTCAGTCGTGATCACAAAAACGGTACGAAGGCTCCCAAAAATTTTTTGAAAATATTAAAAAAATTACACCATAAAAATGTAATTTACAAAAACAGTGTTTCATTTTGTGAAATGATTTGCAGCAAAACTACAACATTGTTTTTCATATAATTTGAGAAATCATTGACTTTCTCATCCATGAAAATATATCCAACATTTATTCAAAAGTTCTGTTTTAAGCTTTTCACATGTCACTAGTTAGTCAGTTTTTAATAGTAAGCCACAAATCTATTCAGACATTTGCCTTTAATTAAAATATTGTTTTTTGATCATCCTTGCTTGATAGTTATTTGCTACAAAACTATAAATATATTCTAATTGTTGATATCAAAGAGCTAAAAATGTTACTACTTATATAAAATCATAATTTGTTTAAAACTTTATTAAAGTAATACATTCAATTTAATGCTGCAGGGTTTGCTGATAGCAGTAAGTACAGTTTTAAAATCACATTCGAAGATAGCAGTAAAAAAACTTTTAATGAAGTCAAAATCATTTTATGGGCAAAAACATACTGAAAAATTTGATTAGTATGGATGTAAATCAAGAGAATGTGTAAATATTTTTTTTGTAAAAAATTTCCTTTATAGGTCAAAATGAGGTTAAAATCGACTTTCATTTAGGCTAAGCATGCACTGTGGATTATATAATTTAACACTAAATAATTTGAAAATTAAATAGTTTATCAAAATTCTGTCAAGCGCACACTAGTGATTATAAATCTATTCAATCGTTCATTTTAGAATGGATTTCATTGAAATACATGTCTTACGTCAATAATTGAATTACCAAAAAAAGGTAAAAGGCAATTCTAGATTGTGTGGACACCCAATGAAGTTTTTTAATTACTTTCGAATGAATGCGTAGTGTAATTAGTTAGACTAAGAATAACATTATACAAATACAAAATTTTCGTAAAAAAATGTTTCTGTCTCATTGATTAGAGGTGTACTATCGCAACAAATGGCGTCACTGAGAGGGTGCGCCGCACCGGAAAATACAATATCTTATTCTCCAAAAAATATAAATAAAATTATTATAAGCAATTTTAAAGAACTTTGTGGCCTAATATATCAAAATAACAAAGTAATTATATAAATATAGCAAAAAATTGAGGCCGATTATTAGAAAAAAACTTTAATAAAAACCTTAGACTATTTTGGAGGTCCAATAGTTATGCAGATATAAAATGTTTAGTAAGAAGTATCTAGTATACAACAAAGCGGTTACTAAAAATTAAATTTCGGAGTTGTGAGGTGGGGCCTCGAATTGACATCCCGAACCAGCCCCTAAATTTACAGTGTCACCATTAATAGTACCATGAAAAAATATCTGTTTTTCCATTGTCAAAAAATTAGATTATACATGTACATTTAGGTTAAACAATGTCACGTGTTTGCAAATAGGCTACTTACATATGTTATTTTCACGTATGAACAATTTAGCTTTAACTAACTAAATTTTAAATATGAGCATTGGTATCAAGCAGAGAAACAGTTGTTAAAAATAAAATACAAGCTCTGGTATTTAATACATGTAATGAGCTAAATATCAACTTGATCCATCTTTCCAAGTCAATTAATTTAGTCCAATTGTCAAAGAACTCCTCTTCATAAAGCTATTGCCATAATTTTTCTTTAAACTGCTTGTAGAAATAATCTTTTAACTATAAATTATGATTCGCTTCTGAATGATGAATAATTAACTAATATCAGTGCGCGCACGTCCATTGAAAACACTATGTTTTATTTTATGTGTCAACAGTTTAATCAACGCGAAAATAGATCCAGCAGGAATTTTTTAATTTACGTGATCATTAAATTACTATTACGCGTTGACAAAGAAATCTCGGTGTTCTATTTTGTAAACTAAATAGTTTCGTATTTACGTGAATTAAAAAACACTAGTGCGCACGGCGTCTTAGTGAATTTCATTATTTTTTGTGAAAATCCTTATTAAAATTTGAATTCATGTTAAACTAAATATTTTAACGTCATTCTTGAAGATTTTTTCACAACTCGGCAAAGGATCGTTGTTTTCCTTTTGAAAACCGTAAACATTACATTTCATTGGTAAACATTTATAACACCTTTTAAGTAATACATATTAAGTTTGAATGTAACTTTAATATTAGGTCAAAATATGATCACAATTTCTTAGTTTTTTGGTACATTTTTTGGCAAAACAGTAAGTTTTTAGGTCAAAAAAATAATCGCCGTAGTAAGGAAATTACATTAAAAAATCATGAATGTTTATATTACTCATATAGTGAAATCGCACAATTGAAACAGAAGAGGTCCTTAAAATCTCATTTTCTTTGCTTTTGTATTAATATATATATATATATATTTATATATATATATATATATATATATATATAAATTGATCTAATTTATACTTAAATTTGTCACATTTTTAGCGAAACAGAATATTCGAAATGATGACTTTCCATTTTATTTACTTCCTAATTACGCTATCAGAACGCATTGAAAATTCCCCCTGATAGGCAAGAGAATTTTTCCCTATTTATAGTACCACAAGGGTTTCAAATAGTAGTAATTTCTGTAATTCGGCAAATAGAACTCTTTTGGTCAATTCCTGGAATTCCGATTAATGCTAGCCGGGACGCCATCAGGGAGATTGAGAATCTATTCTTGTAATTGACTTAAAGAGTAGTAATCAAAGGAAGCACTATCTTAGAATAGGTTCAATTTCTCCGTTATATTGCTCATTTCAAAGTGATGAACAATAGAACACCAGCGAAATCATTATCAGAAGTTGATCTTTGGAAGTGAATCACCTCATGCCACCAAACTTGGAACACTTGGCATGATGGATGCTTAAATCCAAATACAGATCCTAAATTTGGTTAATTTAATCCCAGTTCAACCTTGAAATAGCGGATTTGAAGGATTACGAGACATCTACAAGTGTTTTAGCAAAGGTTGAAACATGGACTTCTAAACTTGAAGTTCATGGGTTGAAATTAAGGTTTAATTATTGGCGCTACTTGCTCCACAGGCAGCTAGATACGACTTTCAACTACGTCAGTTGCCTTTATTTTTATCATCAACATCAAATTTAAGTAGCTAGATTGTGTAAGAATTTAAGCAATTTGTTTTATCTTTCAGAGGAACTAATTTTTCTGAGTTTGCTGTATTCTGACTTAAATTTGGCTGCACAACGGTAAAGATTCTGAAAGTGTCAAAGGATATTGAAAGAGATGATACACTGAAATTAGCTCAGACGGTTCGGACCAACAATAAGGCATAATGTGTGGTTTTCGTAACCAGAAGTAGTAGTGGGTTGTTTAGGAGTTGAGTGCATTTGATGGCTTTCTTTAACATATCCAGATGACTGGAATCAAAGTGAATACTTCAAAACCTCTCAAACAGGTATAGGCTTACTAACAGCTGCTAACAAATGTGTTTGATACATCAAATGAAGCAATTGTAATGCTCAATACTGAAGAATAACTCGTAGCATGCATTAAGGATTGTAGAGAAAAGCCAAATAAATAAAAAACAGCTATTCTGTTTTTGTGATTATTTTATTTATACATTATTTCCTGTCATGTATTGAGCCTTATAAAGCCAAGTTTCACAGTATTGCGCCACCTCTAAAAAATATAACAGATTTTCAGAAATTTGAGTAAAAGAGTTTCTAATGAAATAGAACCTTTTGAGAGGGTCAGGCATACAAAAATCAAAATTTTGAATTTTCACCTTATATAAGGGCTACCCTAATATATACATATATATATATATATATATATATATAT
>CABFPE010000146.1:828658-842554 GCA_900660155.1 Hofstenia miamia | reverse complement strand
ATATATATATATATATATATATGTATAATAGTTTCATTTCATTGTCTTTTATTTTGCTTGAATATACTTCATACTTATTAAATTACCAAACTAACATGTGTATGTACATACATATATGAGGCTCTCTATGTATATAAATCTCGAAGGAGCTCAACAAAGCGCTTCTGAGTCGAAAATTCCAATAATCGAAGCACTTCTAGGCTTTTGCTAATAAAGTATTAAACTGGACTGACTCCAAGTTCTTGTATGTATTAATTGGAATATATAGAATTATGTTTTCTAGGAATTACTTCAATGATATGGAATTTTATATGAAACCATAGTGATTATATTTGACTCAACAAAGCGTCTCTCAGCAATGCTTTCAACATTTAAATATATATCTGCTACTTTCGAAGGTAATACTGTTTTCGTTAGTGTAGAAATTAGGATTAGGTACATTCGTATGAGGTCAATTCAGATGGTTTTTTCTCAAATGTTGTCCATTAATGTCAGAAGAAATGCTGCCACAAATAGAAAGTTGTACAAATTATTAAACTTTTTAATGTTGTGAGCCTTTGCTAGGGACTTTTTACTGGCTCTTCTGATATAAAAATATCGAATATCGAATAAATATTTTTTCAGTAATAGAACTATAGCAAGCTCATCAAAAATGCATGAGAGAAATCGAAGGTGGGCTTAAATAATTCCATCAGGCACTGCACACTGCACGATTCCTAGCTCCACCACGTTGCCACAAAGTCTAAATTGCTTTTTGCTTGAATATTTCCATAGTCCCAGCAAGCAAGTTATGAAAATTTTAGACTTCTATCAATGACAAAGTGATGCAGTAGGCAAAATTCCGAATGTGTAAAAACGATTTTAGTTTTTTTCCAACAACAACATGTTTTAATTCTCAGTGTATATATACATGTTCTAAGCTTACAAAAACTTATTAAGAATATATATATAAAATACATCTTACTTTTCTTGAATATTTATAACAAAAAGCGATGGAAATAATCATAAAAGTTTTCTATAATTATACTCACAAAGCGGATTTTAAATTAGAAAGATTATATATATATATATATAAACAATATAACTCAAATTAACTAAACTTCGCTAGTCTTCATTTAAATTCGGACCAATTCAAAAGCCTAGGCTCGTACAAAATCATTGTTGAAAGAAACATTGCAACCATTTTTAGAGCAATATCAGGAATATAAATCTCTAAATAAACACGAACAAATTTTTAATTTCTAACATAAATACTTCAAGGAAATTTTCTTATGTATCCCATGTAAAAATATTCTATTCACTAAAATCATTTGAATAGATTCCAAATTGTTGGTTGTCTTAGAAGAATGTCCTTGCATTGCATGACTTCTCATAATTGTAGTTTTACTAATTATATTCATTGTATTGGCTTTAGACTTTTTTGGAAGATTTGCGTTAGTGACTTCATGCTATATTTCTATTTTGAACGAGGTTTCGAAATAGTTCCAATGTTCCAAATTCCCATGTATTAAGGTGAGATGCGGATTCAACAAAATAGAAATCATATTTCTTACAATCATCTGGTTTTCCTTATTTTAGCATATTGCTGACTGTATGGGGAGATGCTTAAAAGGGCTTAATAAATTTCATTGGTGATGTCGTGAAACTAGCCTTGCATCTTGTAATTATTTACAATGATATGCCAATAATTGATATCATCTAAAATTGTGAATATTAATCTTTTCTGTGAAATCATATATACAGATCATCATCATACGTACATAATATGTACAGATCATCAGTAATTCCAAAAAGATCTTCTTACTCTGAAGCACAATTGTGCTCTTGATTACCATTAGCAGAGGAAACATTTTCGTTGTTTTAATTTTTTAATTGTATTATTAGTATTATTGTTATTATTGTTATTATTAAATTGTAAATATATTAATGAAATATTTAGGGATCTATGATAATTTGAATTTTCTAAATCACCAATTGAACATAAAAAACACTTGCATCTAAAAAAAATTTTCAATTTTAGATATTGCTGAATTAGATCATATTTTAAAAAATATCAATACTAATAAATCTACCGCAACAAATAGCATCTCATATTTCATTATTTAATATTTTCGGTGAAAATGTACTTGGATTTAATCAATGTATTGTTGATAATAAATTCCCAAATACTTTAAAAATTCAGATATTACGCCAATATATAAAACACTGGATCCAATGAATGCTAAAAAATTATAGACCTATTGCCTGGGGTAGGGCTCGTAACGGGCACGGACAAGTGTTAAGGAAACAGGCGTCCATACTACGGGTACGGGCCGCAAATAGGAATTCTGGATGAATATTTTTGTTGTTATTCGAGGATCTAAAATCTTGACATCATTTGTTTGATGTACATTGGTTCAATTCTACTACGTATATGTATTTCGTGTAACACTAATCTTTATGTAGATTTATAGCAGAAATTACAAAACAATACATAAAATATTACAAATAAAATTCATTGCCTTCACCAATTTTAAGGAATTCCATCTTCTGATATTGCATTAATAATAATATAGTACTTATGAACATTGTATTACAAAGTAAGAAGCTTAAGTGGCTAACTTCAGAAGATGAATTAATGTAATTTACATATTTCCATTTAATTATTTTCATGCTGTTATGTGTGTTGTCAATTATGGATAGGGCATGGATTTATGAGCTTAAAAATATAGCGAAATGTGCGTCATCAAACAATGCGACGAAATTTCGAAAATATGCGTTAAGATATGAATAAAAACTAAATTAAAGGGAACAGATATTCAATTACCAAGGTATACACTTTTACACCAATAGACACATAAATTTACCTTCAAGTGATCAACAGTCATGAACATTCGTTGTGGTTCTTGAATTTGACCCCCTACACTCTAGGCACATTTCTGCATGTAGGAAAATTTAAAGCGTTAACATCAATTGCATGAATTTTTTCTTCTTTATAACTTGAACAAATATCTTCATGGATCGTACATCGAGATTTCCTTTAAGGCATTCAACTTTTCTTTGCACTTCTTCCCCAGTATTAGTTCTATGACATTATCTAGTATCTCAACCTGACTGCAAGGAAATAACCGCACCTGTTGTTGCATTATAGCTTCAAGACGAAACCGAAAGATATCGTAAGGCCACGGCTAGACTACGTGATTGGTAGCAGGGAAAGTTAAAAAATCACGTCACATCGCTAATTATCTCGGATTTTACCAAAATCTTACAAATCAGGTGTGAACAATCACGTCGTCTAACCGTAGCCTACTGAAACACCATTTCTAAATAAATTGTTGCCCAACAAATCAATAAGTTTTAAATTTCCAATAATTGGGAGTCTTTAGTTTCGAGGTGTTGTAGGAACAGATTAAAGATCTTGCATCTGTGATATGGGCGTGTGAAATACGATGGAATATGCGTTAAAGAAAACTTAGTCCAAATATACGTAGAAATCTGCTTTATGCCTTAAGCATATATATCCTAGCCCTGATTATGGTTATGACGGTTGAAGTACGCTTTTCAATGATTCACAAAATTTGTTGAATAATCTTCTCAAAACAAAACTTAATTATGATTTTGTAGTTATCAAGTTGAACTTCTCTGTGATTTCAACAAAAAACTTAATTCGGCCTATTTTTGTGGGTACGAGCCGGGCACGGGCCCTACCCTAGCCTATTGCTATAACATTTAGCAAACTGTTTGAAAAATTTCTATGATATCAAATTAACCAGTATATTGTCTCAGAAACAGTTCTATCCGATAAACAATTTGGTTTCCGCCCCACGTACCGTACAAGTAATGCTATTTTATCTATTACTGAACAAATATACCTCAATAGATCTAAAAGTGAGTCCGGTTGCGTTACTCTACTTGACATTGGCAATGCATTTAATTTTATGAATTTTCATATTTTGGAAGGTAATAGAAAAATATGGACTTCATGATGATGCAATTAAATTAATTATTTTCTTAAAATAAGAATCAGAGTTGTGTTGAATAGGCAAAAATCTTGTTACTTATATACAGATCGGGGTGTACCACAAGGGACTGTTTTAGAGTCCATTTAATGTAAACGATATAACAGCTAACGCTAAAAACTGTGAAATCTATCAGTAGGTCAAGGATACCATTTTTATTAACAAAAGCCAAAAATGCATTTATTGCTTCTAAGATTTTGCAATATAACATTGAAAATTAGGGACATATTTTTATGATAATCATCTAAAACTATACATAGCAAAACTCAATTTATTGGTCTTTTCAACTAAAAAATTAAAAATTATGGATAAAAATATTGAAATAAGACTTTGTAAAGTAAGCTTTAAGTAAACACAATCAGCTAAATACTGTATTCAGGTGTCCAAATTGATAATGAATTAATATTTAAAGAATTCTTTTTAAATATAGTTTTTAAAATTTCTTCTAACATGCAATACTAATATTTATATCACCTATGATGGTTTAGTGAAGTACACCACACTCAAGTAATAATAGCAGTAATGATCTTATACACATTTATTCCGAATCAACTTTCTCTTGTTTTCCTAAATGATCACACCAAGCTGAAAGACTAAGACTTGCTATAGCCTTTTTTACTAGAGAATTCACCAAACATTTTTTCCCAATCAACAACGAATCTGTGAAATTCTCTAGAATTTCAGTGAGGATAGAAAAAAATTATAACCGATTTAAGAAAAAGTTAAAATGTTACATCAACAACACACCTTTAAATTAATGATTTCATACATTTTCATATATTATGCAAACGAAGGTGCCTTTTCAGAAATACACTGAATTACTTATAATCTCATTAAAATTTGACTGAATGTAGCACGTTTAAAAGAATAGATATAACATTACTGACATTAATGACATCATATGAAAATAAATTGTTTTCAAACAACCAAAAGGGCCTTTCATCCCCTTTTTCCCCTTCCCAATTCGGCTGTTCTTTTTCGAGTGTATAATGTAACACCCAATTATACCATTAATAACACTCGCTTTGAGTTACACACCTTTTATTGCAAATATCGCACGCACTTCCAAAAAGAACTCAAAGAGGCTGGATTTCAGAATTCAAATTTTTAGGTTTAACAAGATTATTTCAAGTAAATGCAGTTGAATGCTTTCAAAAGCTAAATTTAAAGTTTAGATAATTCAAGTTTACTTAATTATTCCAAAATATTCCATGGTCATTCACGAAGGTTGCTCGGAAGGAAATGAGATTGTCAAACTAAAAATGGCAAAGCAACGTTCAAAGTATTTTAGTTATTGATTTAAACTAAAATTACTCGTTTATATGTAGGTTATTTCCTTACTTAAGTAAAATAAAACTTAGTTTACTGAAAACTAACAAATTCATTGTTGAGGAAAATATTAGTAAGCTTTATAACATATGTATATATATTTCCTTAATTGATTTAAAGATTTTTCTAATTTTAAATTACATGATTAAACTTGTTTTTTTGATCATGCAAACCTTTTTTTAGTAAAATGTCTGCCAATATGTTTTTTACATTTATATAACTACAAGTCCCACTACACTATTTCGTCTCAATTCTTTATCTATTTACCGTGAGTTACATTTATTACTTTTGTATTAATATTTGGCAGACATAATACTTCAATTCAAATTATTATAAGAATACTATTTCAAGGAAACTAAACCCAATATAATACATGAAGTACTATTTGAAATGTATTCAAATTTATATGTTAACGCAATATTTTTACAAGTTTTCTATCTAATTTTATTGTATAAAAGTTATATTTTATATATTTTTTTTAATTTCACATAAATTTGTTATTTGCTATCCAATCAACAACGATTGTTGTTTCAAATTGCCATAATGAAAATTTTCATGTCTGGAACAATGTGGAGAACATAGTAATATTAATGTCATTTATTAAAGAAGATAAGCCTATGAAAAACCTTCCTTAATTTTTTCCACAAATCAATGAAAATGCTTGCATTATTTTAACTACATTTTGCAGTACATTCATATTCAATGGAAAGCTTCCTGTAACAGTGCCCCAAATTTTGGACGAAATTCAATTATAAGGAAGAAATAAATTTCGTCTATAGAATTGAATTATCCACTATTTCATTTGCAAAATTTAATTATTCCTGTAAAAATTTAAAAGTAATTCCAAAGTGTAGTCGTCTTTGTCAAGCCTTTAGTTGCTAAAATTATGTGTAATACAAAAGCCGTATAAACTTTGGAAATTTTTTAATAATGAATTTCCTTTTAACAGCGCAAATTATTATTCTTTGTTATCTAAACATAGCATAATAGTTCTATTTTCTACTATTATTAAAGGGCCTCAAAATTTCAAATACAGGTAGGTTAAATAAAGTTAACCTATAGACAGTGGCGTACGCAGGGGGCATGGTGGAATTTCCTCCCTCCCGTCAGGTTTCTAAATTTGATTTTGACTGGATAAAAAAATTGAAAAATTTAAAATCTAGGATCGTGAGATGCATTTTTTAGGGTCTATTTTCTCAATATTTTCAAAATTTTCGCGGGCCTTTGCCCCGCATTGAGTAATGACGATGATGTCACCCGTCAAAAAATCCTGCGTACGCCCCTGCCTATAGATTCTAAACCTCTTAGAGTTATTTCCTTAATCTTTAGTTTGGTTGATATATTAATACATTTAGCCAACAGCTTAATCCGATTAATGTCTTGTGATTTTTTTGGTTGGAAGAACAAAGATCATTACGCATTTGAAAATATAATTAAAATGGGACACCAGCAAATATTAATCAAGATTAAAGTTTTATGCTACATTAACGCGTTTACGAGATCAGATTAAAAATTCATGCATTTCAAATGTTTTATTAATGATTTTATAACTTGCTGCATTCATTAAATCAACGATGAAAATTCATTAAAGAATAAAAATTTACAATAAGTTTGTAGTTAAAAATTATAAATAATATCAAAGAATCAATTAATTTTGTACTCTGCCCTTCAGGCAGCGATTGTTTTTAAATATTGTTTGCTAGAAAGACGCTTTTGTATTTGAAGTTTTTTTCTGTTCAACGAAAAAATTCTAATTAAATTTAATTAGTTACAACGTATATCCTGACTTTATGAAATTTAAATTTCATTTAGCCTTCGCTTCCTTTTAGCAAAATTAATTTCTTTGATACAACTTAGTTTGCAATAGCTTTTTCTAGTTGTACTTATCATAGAATGATTTAAATTTCAGTACACAAAAAATTTAGACTGAAATTTATTTTACATTTTTTAAGCATTACAAAGTCGAGCTTTAAATATCTGTCCGAAATAGTTAGTAAGCCTAATAGAGGTCTATTTTACAGAAATATATTGTTGCACCAACTATACACAACCGATTCGAATTTTTTTCCAATGCTTGGTCGCATAATCTCGCAAAAATGCCTTTCTATACACCAGCAACGGTCTTCTATAACTAAGATTTGAATTTATTCTTAAGTTTTGATTTCTTCCTGGTGAAAAAGTTAAAGTAAAATCATTCAATTAGTGTATTACGAGTAGAATGTAATCTATATGTGCAATGTCAATTTTAAAATGATTAGAGTTATTGTATATAAATTATCAGAATATAGAAATTGTATTTCGTATACAGTAAGAGGTCAGGTGCGCTTTTGTGTTTTCAATTTTAAGAAATAAAATGATATAATAAAGATTTAGAAAGGAAAAAATAAGAGCTTAAATTAATTATTATATGTGTTAATAATTTCAGCTTGAGGGCTTTAAGCAGAATGTATTAGTTTGAAAAGGAAATTTGAAAAAAAATGTTTGACAATATATATATATATATATATATATATATAGGTCATTGCCCTTTTGTTGACAAAAAACTAAATTTAATATCGTAAATCTTAACTTTCCTATGAGTCAGTAAAATATAGAAAACTTTATTCCAGGATTATTTCCTAAAATAGTTCTTTGTATTTCCTTATGTATGAGCTTCAAAGTAAGAAATTTCCTTTAGATTTCGCAAATTGAGCACAACGAATCAAAGATCAGACATTTATTGTTACCTTAGTAAGAAAAAAATTTTAATTCTGCCCAACATGTTTTGTTCTTCGATTGGATACATTTTAATTATGTTATTATTTATAAAGAAAAAGAAGACCTATTTTTTTGTTACAGCAAAGTAGGCAAACAAAATACTAAGCGGCAAATTGAAATTTTTTAAAATTTATAACCAATTGATGTGGTCATCATTTTTAATAGAATCTTTCTTTATGCTCAAAATTGTTTTGGAAGCCAATCAAAGACATTGATGTTGAATTTAAAATGTATCTCTTTCTGCTGAAGCTACTTTCCGCGTTAACTGCAAGCATTTAAATGAAGACTTTAGAAGCTTTGTCCCGACCTAATTTAAAAGCACCAAATATTGTAGCTAAGTTTAAACATAAACGCATATGTACTGAAATCAAAATATTTCATATATATAAAAAAGTATAAGTTCATGACCTTTTCTTAAATGACATATATCTTCTGAATTAAGCAATCGTAGATCAACTCAATGGTTTGTGCTCAATTCCCTTGACGATATTTTTATAAACAACTAATCTGCTGATGTCTTATATGTTCATTTTTCTCAAGCGCTTCTTTAGTGAGTTAGTTCCAAATTTCTTAGCAATATAAAAATTACTAATTACATACCAAAGAAAGTTATTATAGATATTGAACTAATGAAACCAACAAATCATAAGAACTCTGCGTGCAAACAATGCTTGCTTTATGTTAGGCTGAAATTCTATGTAAGTGTTAGTCTCTTGTTTTGCATGCACGCCTATATATTATATATATATATATATATATACGTTATTGTACTTTAGGGGACCCAGTTTGAGTGACGTCATAAAATGGGTATTAAACTCTAACCTTAACCCTAACCCTATTCCCCAACCAATGCAATTATATTGCATTTCATTTTGCTGATTAATTTTTTGCAAAATTTTTAAGTTTTGGGGTGGGATTAGGGTTAGGGTTAAAGTTTTATACCCATTTTATGACGTCACTCAAACTGGGTCCCCTAAAGTACAATAACGCCATATATATATATATATAGTCATTTGATTCCATTTCAATTACCAAGATTTTAATCGCTCACAAGCACAAGCGGGATTTACAGTATAACAATGTTCGCATTATCAAACGCGTCTGAGAGACGATTTCTCAGTAAAATGAGCCAACTCGTCTCTAAAAGACGGCAAAACTTAGGCGCCAGATATTGTTTAAGATGTGCTAGTCATACGTCATTATTGAGATGAGCGCTGATAAAATAACTTCTATTGTTTCTACCAATGAATGTTTTCATATTTGATTGCTAATTTTTATGTTCTTTTGATTTTAAGTAAATATACTTGTAGGCCTATGTAATTATTTCCTATTGTTGCGCATGAATTTTAGTTTCTACTTCAAAACTCTTGGGCTTTGATGGACATGCGTCGGCTATATTATAGCGTTCCTTGGTGAATTTTGTGTTCTTATATACATTTCTAAGAAATTTCTTTAAAGAAAGATTAGTCATATTTGATCTTGAAATTCGACAATTGACAGATGTTGGAATTAGTTTTATTGATTTTAATGAAGCAATTTCAATTTAGACGCAAAATACCATTTTGCTTGTAGCTAAATTCACTGAATTAACACATTGTGACATATTTTTTATTTTAAATAGTTGTATTTTTACAAAACATCTGTATTTATTAAAAAGACTTTAAAGTGATTGCAAAATATATTCATGCAGTGTTTCACTAACGTTTGGGTTAAAGAAGTTCTTTTTTTTCGATATAAAACTGTTATTGTAAAGAATAAGAGCAGTTCACATTAAAATTTAATTTAGAAATGTAAACTCATTTTGTGTTACACCTAACAACCTCAATGCTAATAAACACACACACACACACACATATATATATATCAACTCATATTGTAAATATGTAAATATTTGTCGTTCACCTAAAATGAAAAACTATGTAAGACTCGATGCAAGTGCTTATATTTCAACCAATTACATGCTTTAATGCATACCCATTCAAAATATGCCCGAATTTCACTAAAGCAAAGAGTATTAGTAAGTATGATGCGAATTTAACAATGAGATTGAATATTTGTCCCAGAGGAGCTCAAAACATACTGAAGAAGGAAGGGAAAGGATTGCCTTTAAACTATCCACCATCAAGGCCATCATTCAGAAAAAAGGAATATTAGAGTTACCTAATTCATTACAGTAAATCAAGTGCGTGAAGAATGCGTTTTGTTAAACCTTGTTAGTGTGTCTATTGTTAGATGAATTTTCAGAAAGGCTAGTTTTTTTTATCGAATAATTGCTAAAAACCAATTTTTCAAAGCGTTTGTCGGCAAAATTCTTACAACGGTGCAAAGATCGCCGTCTTATTTTTTACCGAAGAATCAAAGTTTGAGCTACATGTTCCAAGAGATCACACTGAAGCATTAAGACCACGAATTCTTTTGAAGAAATTTTATTTTCTTCGCATGCAATGATTTAAAAAATAATAAATAAACACAAATTGTGATTGTTTATTCATTGGGTTATGAGGCATTTTAGATAAAGCACTTTCTAAAATCTATTGCAATAAACTCTTTTTTCAACAGAATGTGGCATCATTTCATACTACCGCATCTACTCGTGATTTTTTCACGTGGAAAAAAAAATTGCCTGCTGCAAAGCTGACCATCCCAAAGTTTTGGTTTATCTCCTATTGAAAACTTATGCGAAACTTTGTCGGAAAGAACGATGACAAGGAAATCTGAGACAATGGATGATCTGTAAAACCTTACAGAAAAAAATTTTATGCTGTGTCCAATGATAATTGTATTCCTCAATAAATTATCAAGTGGGTTTAACAGTGAAAATCAAAGGGGGTAACACGCAATATTAACTAGGTTATTTGTACTGTATTTTTTCTATATCATTTGAAATTATGTCGTTAATAAAATTCCTAAATAATGTGAATCCTAGTCTATTTTTTTGAGAAAGACTGGCTTTTTTTCGATGAATCAATTGTTTTTAAATTTGAGTCTGTAATGCAAAATAAAATTTATAGAAAGTTTCTATTAGAAACATTGAATATGTAAAAATTTTCAACCTATTTTTCAAACGCGTATGACCCTACTGAAGGCTTTGATATTGAATTCGAGGACTTTGCTTAGAAAAATATATGAGGCAATGAGTTTTAGGTATTTTATTGCACGTGGCTCATTAAAGATGAATGGTACTGTATAGAAGTTTTTGAAATTTTTTTAATTTTAAAAACTAATTTTACACAAATGTGCCTTTTAAATATCTAAATATGTATGCAAAAACAATGAAAGTGAAAATTCACCTAGTGTTTTTATTAGTACTCGATCGTATACAAATGATTCTGAGGAACCAAAGAATAATTTAAGGATCGTTTTAGTAGAACAGTAAAATTTAATTAGCACATTGTGGTATTATTTTTATTTTAGGCAGCATCTATATTTTTTAAAAAACCGCTAAAATGATTGCAAACTACAAACATGTAGTGTTTCACTAACGTTTGGGTTTAAAAACTTACAGTTTAAAAAATTCCTGTCAATTACACAAAGATGTGTGAAAATTTTCGCAGATAATCTGACGTATTTATGAAGAAAATAAGCTGGATAAATGCATAAAATAATAAATTCACTCAATAGTAATCTATTCTTACTTCATTATGCTAAGGTCATCAAATTTATTAATTTTTATCCAAAAGATAAGAATATTTCAATAGTATACGAGAATGAAAATCAATTATCTGGCAATTGTAAATTACTTTTTTGAAAATAATTTTTTATGTGGAATTAACTTACTACTCTTTGTAGCATATTTTAATTTAACCCAATTCTTCACAAGGGGTGGAGGGGTTAATTTACCCCAAACGAATTTTTATTAATAACTTTTTTAAATTTTGAATTTTTTTTTGAAAGGTTGGCTGACCTTTCCACCACATTAAATTTAGTTTTACACATTCTGTAAAAACTTTAGGGTGAAAGCATTTTTTGTCAAGGAATTATGACTATTTTGTCAATGGTGTTTGACATTTATTTTATCAAAATGACTTGACAAAAACAAAAAAATGCTGACATCACCATTAATAACTACAAGTTAATTTCCATAATTCATTACTAGACTTTATAATTTGTGTTTTGAATAGAAAAATATTTAAAGTTGATCAAAAATAATAACCATTTTGACAAAGACACATTATGGCATTTTTACCAATCTTTTTGCAAAAATGCTGACGTCAGCAAAAAGTTTGGTTAAAAATTTTATTTTTGAAATTTTTTCAAACTTTTACCCCATATTACTATTGTGCCAACCTTTTTGATAATAGCATTGATATATCAAAAATAAACCTGTAAACCTGGGGGTATTTTTAAACGCTCTTGTGCAACCAATGTACATAAAAATGGTTGTGAGGATTAGGGTGAACATTCAAATAGAAACATTACTTATGGTAACTATTTATAAATATAAATTTATATTCTAAATTTTACTAATGATTATTTAAGTGGTATTATTGTACCTCCTACCCTATATATAATATATATATATATATATATACATGTACTGTATATATGTAAGGTAATGTAATATATCCACGCTTTACTTCCTGAACACGGCACAAAGTGCAATGTAAAAAGGAAAGTTGGAAAATTTCAATAGAATCATTACTATAGGAACCTTATTTACTTTAATACCCAGATATTTAACTAAGGTTGTTACATGAAGTTCAAAGCCATTGCATTTAATTGAATTATTTAATAAAGGCATCATTCTTGAAATCTTGATACTATGATGTTTACACACCAATACCGTTGATTTTGTTTTATTAATTATCAGGTTGTTTTTGACAATTGTATGACATCATTAATATTTTCCTCAAAACTATGTTCATCCCTTGCACTAGTCGATGTTAGAATGTCCTCTGTTATACAGTATCATCCGAGTACTTAATTATTTCTGATGTTTCAGGTTAAGTTAGTTTCTCTGTGCAAATTTCATCAGTGAGGTGTGCAAACAGCGCACCTGGCATTAGTCCCATTTGCCGCACTCCAACAGATATAGCAAAATTTTCAGAGTGTATACAGTACTGGCCAAAAGTTTGGGAACAGTAACCTGTCTAGAGCGTGTTTTATGCTATTTCCTGGAAACTTCGTAAAATTCCTGGAATTCCTAATTTTTTCTTAGAATTTACAACAAATTCATTTAGCCAATCAAATTAACACAACTGAAAAAGCACTATCATTATAGTTTGAAATATGGTCCGTGGTAGTGAAATTTCACAAACAAAGTGTGATCGCATTCATATCTTGTACGAGGAGGGGTACAATTATCACGCTATAGCTGTTAAAATGGGCGTGTCAGTATCTTCGGTATCCAGAAGTGGTACTCAAAATCAGCAACTGCAAATTTTTTAATCTCGCAAGCGGTCTGGAAGACCAAAAATGACAACCCCTCAGACTGACCGTCTCATTCACCATTACGTCGTCAATCAACCATTCTCTTCATCTTCTGAAGTCAAAGGAAATCTAGGTGCGGTAGTGCAGAATGTATTAACACGCACCATTAGACGTCGGTTGAATACTACCTTTGACCTTACATCGTGCAAACCGGCAGCCAAATCCTGATTGTCTTCAAAGAACATTTGAGACCGGTTGCGCTTCTGCAGGCAATAACAACACTACACCCCTAAGATGTGGCATCAAGTAATGTTTAGTGACGAATCCAAGATTGCCAGTTTACATCATACTGGCCACACGCTCGACGGCCAAGAAACCAAAGATTCAACACACGTTACACGCAACAAACTGTCCGCTCAGCACCTTCTGTGATGATTGGCGT
>CABFPE010000146.1:817615-828510 GCA_900660155.1 Hofstenia miamia | reverse complement strand
CCGCTCAGCACCTTCTGTGATGATTGGCGTGCTATAACTGCGAATGTGCGTGCTGGTATGCATTTTGTTCCTCACAACAAGACAGTCACAGCCAAGGCCTACCTCAAAATAATTCAGGATAAAGTTCCCATGTTTATGCAGCTTCACAGAACATCTGTACTACAACAAGATGGTGCTCCTTGCCACAGCGCCAAAGTTGTGAAACAGTGGATTGCATCACAAGTCTTTTGGCTGCTTGAGAACTGGCCGGGAAACTCCTCAGACCTCAATGTCATAGAAAATTGCTGGCATCATATCAAAAACTGTCTGATTAAGCGCCAATGCACATCACTCGACGATCTCAAGGAGCACATTAAAGTGATATGGTGCACAGACATTACTGATGATTATTGTAGAAACCTGGTCAAGTCAATTTCAAATCCCATTGCTGTATGTTTGGACAATAATGGCGGACATACAAAATATTAGTGAGTTTTTCTGAATTAACTATTTACTTTCTACACGGTGTTATCATATTGTTTCTACATTGTGTTATTATATTGTTTCTACAATGCGTTTTTAGTATAAAATACAAAAATTCCGAAATTTGGAAAGTGTTCCCAAACTTTTAGCCAGTACTGTATATATACATGAGGGAGGGGCGAACTAAAATTCAAGAGGTCATCAATCGATTTGCTGCTAAAAACAGGCGATTGTAATTTGTGCAAATTTACTTTGATATATATATATATATATAATAAAGTCAATTTTAAGGTGTTTAGTCAATAAGGTCAATTTTATAAAAGTAAGTCATATTTTCCCTGAACTTTGGTTCAGACACATTTAGTACTTTTCCTTAAGGCATGTTAAAGAGGTTACATCATCCCTATCTAGCCATTGCTGCTTTAGGTTGAAACGAAAGCAAACTTTTACAAACATCAATGTCCTATTCTTGTGAGAATAGAAGAAGGTTTTTCTATCATGAACAAACCTCTGGCTGAAGATAGAAATTTTTTGCCGGACAGTGAATTTTTTATTTAATGCTTTAATACAATGTACACTAAAATATCAATTTCTGTATAATTCGCATATTCGGAATAAATAAAGTCAATTTAAACTTTGGGTCAATATTTGTGCAGGTTTTAGGTTCATAATGACTAGTCCTACTGATGACACCACATCTTAGAATACTACTAGGGGAGGGAAGGACTGGGTCGAAGATCATTGATGTGCTAGAAAAAATGGCAAACTAAAGCTAAATCGATCCTAAATATCATGTGTGGAAATGGTGTTATGCCTAGAGAAGACTAAATATTGGAGATTAGTTGTTGCACCCATAGATGTTTGATTGCAAAATTTATTTCATAGTTTGTTAATACTTTCAACAAACTCCTAAGCCATAAAGTAGATTTAAACTATGAGGAGTTTATAGATATTTTCATCGTGATTCAACAAGAAGACCAACTAAAATACCTTCACATCAAAACCTTAAAGAAAAAATCTACCTATCTAATTGATAATCCAAAGAAGGCTTTGAAGGCATTAAAAGCATTTCTTAGAATTATTACTTAAAAGCTTACAACATTACTAATGGTTCTTCTTTTCATCTGATATGCAATTGCTCTTGTTGCAAAGAAAGGAATTCATACTTATTTTGTACATATTTTTATAAATTTGTAGCTTTCTTTAGAAAGTAAAGTCTTTTAATAAAAATAGTACTCCAGTGAAAAGAATACTTTTTTACATAAAATCTTGCAACAAGAGGGGAAAATATATGGATGTGTTCATATCCAAGAATTTTCAAATCTCTTAACACTAGAAGTACTATTACTCTTTGAGATTCATTTTACATGTAGCATTTCAATTAAAAACTTATGTGAAAGAATGAAAAAAATTTACTTATGGAAATTCAAATAGATTATCGATATTGTTGGAGGTGTATATATATACCTGCTGCTGTTTTTAATGAAAGCATACACAAGTAAACAAAATTTTAATTTGAGTCAATTTTGACACATTTGGTACTTCTAGTGTTAGTTAATTGGCTCGTAGAAAACTGTTTGAAAATGTAGAGACGCATTAGATAGACAGTGTATAGTTAAATCTACTGATTGCAATAATACCAACATTTGCCACTATTCAAATAAATAATGTATTATGCTTAATAACCTCGATAGTATTTCATTCTTAATTAGATTAAACTAGTGTAATTCTACTTAATTAGAAGTACCAAATACAATTTGGCGTCAATGCTTTTTATAAGGATGCACCTTAAGCTAGTTTTATTATTAACTTTTGCAAAGAATGTAGTGTAATTTTATTCATTGAAATTTCCTTCACGGTATTAAAACAAAAAATAATTTAATTTTTATTTCAATTTCTCTTGTCTCTTTGAGTCTTTAGTGATAAATATAAACAGCTTCAGTTATATCAGTTTAGTATGTCATTCTCATCCACTCCACAAGTTGTCATTGTTTATTACGCTTTTTAAATTGACACAATGCAATTAATGTATGTGTGGAGCTTTAATCTTGCATTAAATTTAACATTAAGTGTAGCAAGGTTGCTAGCAGTCCACACTCATTTGAATATATATTACTAGCATTATGCTAAAAATAACATTATTCTTTAAGGCACTATTTTAGTTCATCATTACAATGTAGATTCAATAATTCCGACTGGATATAATTGAAATTGATAGTAATCTTGAAATGAAATATATAATTTCATCTAAACAGATAAAAATGTTTTACTGATGGTTATCATCACGGGTGGACGAGGGTTGGGTATAGTCGCGCGACTTATGGGAAATCCATGAGCGATTGGTTGAGTTAGCTAATGTATTGTAGAAATGATTACTTTAAACCAGACTTGTCAACGAGCCGAGCCGAGCCGTTGATTGACACAGTATTTGATATAAGCCTATTTTAGGCAAAGCCTATTTTAGGCAAAACAAGTTTATAGTTCTGCTTGTCAATTTGATTATGGAGATTTTTCTTATTTTTTGCAGTCAGTATGCTTTTTCTACAATCTTATTTAAGAAATGTTTATTAAATAATAGGAAGAGCTATGTAAAAAATTCTTTGAGCACAATATTTTTAAAAAAATTCCGAGCTAAAACGAGCCTCATTCAAAGATTTTACACAAAATTTAAACGAGCCGAGCCGAGCTTAGAAACGTTGGCTCGTTGACAAGTCTACTTTAAACCCATCCTCATGTTTTCATTTGCACAGCCACAAGTCTACTTTAAACCCATCCTCATGTTTTCATTTGCACAGCCAAGTGTAAAACTTGACATTTGTTGTATTTCAAAAACAACTTTTTGCTAGTTTGCAGTTATATTTTTAATTTGAAAATATTTAAGTAACAGCAATTCGACAATATGTACTCGTAGATCAAAACAGACAATGTGAAGTTGCAATTTTATTTCTTACTTTTACCTGGGATATGAATGTTTCAAACTGCAGATTATAGAATATAGAACATGACATCATGAATTTCATCAAATTTTTAATCATCCATTATGGTTAATAGATTGCATTCTTTTAAATAAATATGAAGATCAGTTCCTGCTCTCAAAACAGTTTTGACTCGCTATTCTCATAAAAAATACAACATTTTTTGATTAAAATGTTTAACTTCTATGTTCAACTTTTCAAATTATATTATTCTTGTGACTTCTTAAATTTAAGAATTTCTTTAAAAAATTGGCACTCATGTTGAAAAAAATTGCATTAAAAATCTTTGTTAAAGTTACACAATGTAATACAATTTAATCCTTTAGAAAATATTTTCCAATTGAAGGAATTATTTTTAAAAAAAGATGCAAACTTTTTCTTGCAAGATTTTACCTTATTGAACCAAAGAATTCATTGAATTTTGTGTCTCAAAATGTTCCCTTAGTTATTAACTAACTTATTTGCACTTGTCCCGCTATTTTCTAAAAGTATTTCAATAATCATGTGTTAAATTTAATCTTGAAAACATTTTATGTGGGTACTGTCAAATGGCTGAAAGTAAATAGAGAATATTAAGGAGTTTACTTGCAAACATATCATGAAAATTTGATTTTCTTAGAGTTGAAATCTTGTACTCACAAACGAAAGTGCAGCATTTCTTTTTTATGCAAATTTTGATTTCTTCAAATTTCGAATTGACACCGTTTTACATCAATTACATTTGCGTCGAACTTCCAACATATTGAATTTAAGAGTTTCATATGTATATTGAAGACTGCAAAAAAATTGAAACTTAGTTAGATGGAACTTCAACAATCATAGAGCTCCAAAAGGTAAAACTACAAGCATAGATAGTATTATCAATACGACAATTTGAAAAGAAATTTGCTAATACTATCCTCGTTATACTCTCAGAAAATTATGTAAAAAATTACTGTAAGCCACGCCCGCCTACTATCTTTATTATCACAAGACCTTTGGTCATTTATGATGATTGTTACTGATATGGTTAGAAACTTTCTTGGAAAGCTGAAGGCTTGTAGATTTTGAATGCAATGTTATGGTATATTTAAATCATTAAGCGTTCTTCCGTTTGGTGTTTACATGCTTCAACACTTTTTAAGAAATTGAGATGGTCAGAATAACTTTACTGATAAGGAGTAAGACTTCTAGATTACATGCAATAGAAATATACATACCCATAAAAAAATTGGTCAGGAAATTTTCAAACCTCAACGTTCTATTCACAGAAAATTTAAAAAAAATAAATTTCAAATATTTAGGAGTTGAAATCAGAGCATTGAATGGATTTTCCTTTACTTTTTAAAAATGAAAGTAAACAATTCGTTAGGCACATCAAAATTGATCAATCTACCACTAGAAACTGAATTGAATATGCAATTTTCATCCAAAAATAGTTAATATTTTCAAATATTTTGTAAGGTAATGCACATTAAATTTCATTGGAGTGCATTCGTTGTTGGATGTCGAATGCTAAGATACTGATTGCAACGATTTCCTTATTTTCTAATAGGCTTGGAGAATGTGATTTCAAGATGTGGACCGTTTATTGTTAATGAACTTTTAGTCTCCAACAGAATCTATTTTAAACGTTCTTCAAAAATTAATAGTTTGCTATTTTTTTGAAGAGATTTATCATTGAAGTCAAGAAAATTATACCAAAAAGCTTATGCAAGCTTCTAAACGCGTTTTTGTTCTCACTTAATTATGTATTTGAGACAGTAGTGTATGCAAGATGGGGAAATGGTGGAATGCCCTCGTCAGGTTTTCAAAATTGATTTCGATTGGCTAAAATAAAAAAAATTAAATTTTTAATATTTTCAAACATTTTCGCCTGGCTTCACCCCGTTTGAGTACATCACTTGATTATGATTTAAGATAGTATAGTGTAAACCAACATTTTAACATAGGCGGCTCGTACGTGTAAGCAAGGCAAGCAGTGTTTGCTAAATATTTCTTTAATAAATGAATTTCATTTTTAATTGTATGAATTTATATCTATACAAATGTTCAAATCGTAAATTGTTAGTTTGCGTTAAAACAACATTCAAGCCGGTCCGTGGCTTGCATTTTAAGTTTAGGGGGGCCATGCCCCGCAAAGTTCAATAAATTAATCATAGTTTTACTCATATGAGATATTTTCGCCCTTTTTCATTGAATTTTTTTAATAGAATTGCATTAGTATTATGTATATTTCAACTAAAAGATATTCACTCTAACTTAATTACAGAATATTAGAATTAATACTATGGAGTTTTGTATCCAGGATGCCAAAATGAAGGGGGGCACAGTGGCCCAACAGGGAGGGTCATGGCCCCCCTGGCCCTCCCCTAGCCACGGCCCTGCATTCAAGAATCAAGTAATAAAATCAATGGAATATAGGACATAATTCATTATAATTTGCTTTAAAATTAATTTAATGATTGCTCCACGTCAAGCAGATGCCTTAATGCTGTACCTGCGTTCGCTCAAACCATTAAATTAATGTTTACTTCAATTCATCGCGCTAAGATATAGCTTGCAAAGCAAACAGTCCGCTCATTGCTTCGCATTGAAACGCGAGATATTTTCATTTGATACAAATAACCCAAAAGTTATCAATCAGAAACATTTCTCTATTCAAGCAGTTCCGGAAACAAAATATATTTGAGCGAGGCTCCTGTCTAGGATTAGTTTTTCGCTTTTTTATCCCACGGATTCTTGTACAAATTCTTCAATAATAGTATGGTAGGCATTTGTTTTTCTTTGACAAAAATTAGAAAATTTATAGGAATTGTTTATGAAAAATGCTACCAATTTATTCGAAAATCAAATGTTACTTGGGTAATTTATTTAGAGTAATATACTTTCAAATAAGTTAGCGTCATAGACACTCACATCCCTATGCAAAAGCTATTTTATTAAATATTTAAATTTTAAAAACTTTGATCGATTCAAATGAGATTTCTCTCAGCTGCCATTTTCTGTTCTAAATTTCTACTAATTTATTATTTATATTCAGCTTATTATTACATATATTAACCCTATCGTGTGCTGTCCTAAGATTCATAAGACATTTAAATTTAGATGGGTTGCCTGCAATCAGATTGGGTTTCTCCAGTTTTAGTTATAATAATGTTTAATCAATTAAATGATTTCTTTTGAATGATCTTAGAATTTCAAAAATCAAAACATCAAGCTGCGGCAGATAAATTCAAATGAGAGAGAGAGAGAGAGAGAGAGAGAGAGAGAGTGAGAGGGAGAGAAAGAGAGAGAGAGTGAGAGGGACAGAAAGAGAGAGAGAGCAAATGGAAATATGACAAGCAATCTGTAAAGACTAAGAGTAAATTTGAAAATTATTTGCATAAATGGTTAGAAGTACAAGTTAGATGGAAAAACACTTTTGCAGAAGTCCAAGAAAAGTTTGCCATTTTTGGTCTTTTTGAAAATATAAAGCTTTGCATACTTAAAAATAGAAATATTTTTTACATAAAAGTTGCATGGAGTTGCAGCATTCAAATCAACACTTTTCGATTCAGCAATTCCAATTTAATAGTGCTATTCATGGCAGAAAATGTTTTCAATTATAATTTCTGCATTAAGCTTTGCTAATCAGTTTAAAAAGAAAGCCCCTCCTCTTTGGTTGCTGATTATCAGAATTAAATAGAATTGCAAATCTTAATAATATATCTATCTAGACTATTGCCTCCTCTTCGAAGCAACTCCATTCTCTTATTTTTATTTAAAGCGCTCTTAGTATTATGATCCTTACGAAATTGCGAATATAGGTCTGTATGACACAACCAGAGATGTTTGACTCTCTCTCTCTCTCTCTCTCTCTCTCTCTCTCTCTTTCTCTCGTTTGAATTTATCTGCCGCAGCTTGATGTTTTGATTTTTGAAATTCTAAGATCATTCGAAAGAAATCATTTAATTGATTAAACATTATTATAACTAAAACTGGAGAAACCCAATCTGATTGCAGGCAGCCCATCTAAATTTAAATGTCTTATGAATCTTAGGACAGCACACGATAGGGTTAATATATGTAATACTAAATTTAATATAAATAATAAATTATTCTATTTCATACAAAACATATATTAATATATATAATTAATAATATAGTCTTTATACTCTATACATTGACGAAAAAATTTGACCCAAGTTTGATTCATTCAAATTAATGCTAATTCGACTAATTTCAGTCTCATTTTTATGATCCTACCAAAACGTTTCTTCGAATTTCCTATTTGATACACCAAGATTAGGAATGAACAAACTTCTAATCAAATCTACACACTAAATTGAACCTTGTCAAAAGTGGTTTAAAACTTACGCTTCCTACCTCATCCTTGCTGGCATCCAAGCTAATACTTGTAAGGCCAACATATTTCATTTAGTATTTAGTACATATACATATATATATATATATATATATACTGGGTATGAAATAATGTAGCCATAAATTTTGACAAATAATTTTTGCAATGATTAACCTTATTATTATTTTTACATCTCAATTCAAATTAATCTTTACCGAGTAATGGAAATTCAATATGTGGCAAACTCCCATTACATTTGCCTCAAACCTAGAAATCTATTTTGATTTATATTTGTTCTAAATATCAATATTATATATATATATATATATATATATATATATATATATTTGTATATATATAATATATATATACAGTATATATACAGTATATATATATAAATATGTATATACTCATATATAAACTCAAAATTTGTATACAACCTTAACTTTTAATAAAGCACATAGCCTTAAATAATTTCCTAAAGCTGAGACTTAATGCAAACATATCAACTTCTATCAAATGAACAAGCTATGATAAATTCACTAATTCGGAATAATTTAATTTCAATTTGGCATAATTATTCAAATTAAATTATAGTAAAAGGATTTCTGCAAATTGACTCTGACAATGGAATATAAAATACGCTGAATGTTCTCGTTATATTATTCAAGCTGGTAGACCAAATGTCGCATTTATATTTTTCACTTGTATTACACTTCCCCTTTTTCTCAAAACATTTCTTAACTAATTTTTAGACAAAATTAATTTTATAAGACTTTAAGTAATAATATAGTTGGTTGATTGTATGCACGCTTAGCTCATCTCACTATAAAAGAGAGGCCATAGTTACAACAAAACAATTTTGCTTGAGGAACTTAAAAATGGATATCTTATGTACTCTGTACTTCCAATGACTAAACCAATAAAATTTCTTGTACAACAGGAATTGCATAGAGAGAAAGACAGAGATTTCCCTGAGTGAGCGTCCCGTTTAACTCGGTCTAAAATTGATTAAAATTCGATTTTAATTTCATTTTATGAGGTTTTCCAAATTCCGAAAATCTGACAGCAGCGGCTCAGAAATTAATATATTATTAATGAGATTTAATATTTTAGAGAGCAAAAATCAAATCTTTTGTAATCTTCATTGCTGATAGAATGCACAATATCCAATTTTTATAAAAATTTCTTGAATTTGAAATGGTATTATTGTGCATGGGGAATAACATGTGCGATACAACATATAAATTATTTGAAAAAACCCTTGCAAATAATATATAAATTCAATTCATTGTATTTAAATATTTTAACTAAAATATATAATCATTCAATCAATCAGAAAGGACTTATATTTCAAACAAGGAAATAATTTAGTTAAAAGTTTAGTAACAAGTTTACTACAAATCGTTTATTAAAATTGTTTTTCTACAAAATTAATAATAATGCATATTAAAAATATTTTGAAAAATACATAAAAATAATATTTTAGATAAATCGCATTCGTCATTGACAACAGTCAAGTGAAATGCCATTCTCACCAACAACATGGGATTAATATTTAAATCAATATTTTTAAAATTTTCTTTAGCAAAGATTTTATGTAAAAAATTCCGAAAAATCAATAGGGTCGTCCTTGTGGACTAGTTACAGGACTACAAATTTTCCAACAGATGAACATAATTTTCCGAATTAACTGTAGGGCCTTAATAGTCTGTTTTTATGATAGAAGAGTATTGGCACAACAAAAGTATAAGTTAGATTTTTATGAAAATTTGCAAAAATCGAAATCATAATTATGTTCAAATCACTTGTAGTACATTTGATACCAGGTAAAATGCAATAAGAATAACAAAAGTTCTGCAAATTCATTAACACTGGACTTTAGGAATTTTTGTAGTTCTCTGATGCAAGTGTATAATCAACTATGTAATAATCAATTATCAGTTAATAAGTGTGTTTCGTTTTAGCAAAGCTATGTAAATTTCTCACATTCAATTTCCACTAGGTCAGAAGTGCGGAAAGTTGATATTAATTTGCATCTGGCATCATCAATTTTTAATCTAACAAAAAACCTTCCGTCAGATCAAGCATGTTATTGAAAATTCTGCAAACAAGTTATTTAAGTACCAATGTTTGCAATCAACTTAAAAATACAACGTTCACTCGATGTTTGTCCAGTTGTAATCACATTCTCAAGAATAAGAAACGTTGAAATTATTCACGAAAATTCGCAGATTTTGCAAAAATCATCGGAATTCTAAGTGAGTTTGCAAATTTCCATACAATTGGATGCTAAATAGAGATACTGAATTATTATTTTTATTTGCATCTGCAATTGTAATAATTATATTTCATCAACTACTTTTTCATAAACACTATTCCTTATTAATCTATGAAAAAATCATTAACATATAGCGATACATTTCGTATATAAATAAAGCCAACGGAACCGCGTTAAAAATTAGATGGATTAGGCTTGTGACAAAACTGATTTCTCGCTTTGCTTAACTGAACAAAACAATTACCTCTATACAAAATGCAATAGAAGTTAAAAAATTTTTCGAAATAATTGCTACTATGTCTTGCAAATTTTCTATTTTGTATTTTATTTAATTGTTTTCAGGACAAGGGCCCTAATATTATAGGACTGAATTGAATTAGTCATCATATTGCACTGATATTTCTACTTTTTGAGAGGGGTCAAAATTGACCCCTACAGGAGTTGTAGGTATATCAAAATTTAGATACTTTGTCAATGTTAGTCTAATTTTTTTTAGAAAGTCCAGTCGATTTTCTAATGCTTTTGGTAGAAATTAGACTCTAAATTTAGGTCACTCCTCACTATATAATCAGAAAAGCGGATTTCGGGCAGTGTAGAACAGGCTGCCGTTGTCTTTTAAAAAGGGTCGGGCGGTCACAGGCACACAGTATTTTCAACGTGGATAACCTACAAAACTATTAAACACTCATCTCCAAGCAAAAATTCGATATCAAACTATAACTATAGGTAAACTTAAAGCAAAAAAATAATTACAAACCTTAAATATGTTTGACAAATCCTTGATTCATCTCTCTCTTTCATATAAATTTAATTTTTTCGTAAACTATACATATTAGTAAATAGCTTTCTTTTG
>CABFPE010000146.1:778333-791526 GCA_900660155.1 Hofstenia miamia | reverse complement strand
TATATATATATATATATATTAATGGAGTTTTGTCAATTGCTCAAATACCTTCCAAACCATCATTTATGTTCTGCAACGGGCAGATATGCCTGGAGATTGTTAAGTCATAATCCAGGAGGTTGTGTACTTTTTGAACTTTGAAGAACCTTCCATCTGTGAATATACTTCGCTCCCACTGCCTACCCGCAGTCCGACGTTTGATAAGTCCAAATTTTTGACAAGCTTGTTCTTATCAATCAGTGAGAAATTGAACTTTTTATAGCTTTCACATCTTCGTTATTCGCCGGAGATGTCTATGACTGAATTTATCTCACCGGAACTTTTCGCATGGGATTTCTGTATGTGTTGATTGCACGTTTTCTCTCACGTAAGGCTTGCGACGAACGTGGAAAAGTTATTTGAATCGTTTGATGGCACGAAATAGTTCAGATCGGAAAAATTGAGTGCTCACGCAACTTCACAGTTTCCTTTTCCACACTAATATAAATTTAAATTAAAGCAGTACTAGCAATCTAATGTTAAAAGAGTTACAACTATGTGCTTATGTACGCAGAATGAATGAGTGCCACAATTTGTTATGAAAGCACTACATAATTTACCAGCTAAACTGGCCAAGACACCAGATTATGTACCTGCTTTTCTACTCAGGCAAATCTCATTAGAAATTTTTGAAGAATCTATGCGGTTTGGAACTTTGCTAGAAGTTTGGAAGCAAGCCCGAATTATACCAGTTTACAAGAGGGGAATAGCCTCATCTCCTTCAAACTACGGGCCAGTTTCCTTGACATCTTACTGCTGCAAGACAATGGAACCATCTAATTACATACCAAGAACACGGATTCTTATCGAGAAGTTCTACTTGTACTCAATTGCTTAATACACGATTGGACTATATCGATTGATGAAAAGTTCGTTGTTGACTGTATTTATACAAACATTTCAAAAGCCTTTGATTCTGTTTCACATGAGTGGATAAGAACATTTCTCACTGGACGTTCTCAACAAGTAATTGTAGAGGATGTTATTTCATCTTCTTTGGTGTTTCACAAAGCTCGGTTCTAAGAACACTAGCATTTGTAGCCCATTGAAAATGCTTCGTCTGAACGCGTGGGATGAATAAGAGCATTACGATATTTTCATATTTCCTTGGCTCAAATGAGCTTGTACATGTAAATGCGTTTCGTGATTTAGGCATATCTGTATCAGGTAATTTGAAGTTTTCACAGCATTGTTCTAGGATATCTTCTATACCATATGCTCGAGTCTCTTGTCTATTAAAGTGCTTTGTTAATGCATGTCTTTACCATATATGTTAGACCATTGCTTGAATACAACAGTCAAGTTTTCAGCCCTTCTACTATAAAAGATATTTCGTTGATTGAACGTGTTCAAAAATATTTCAAACGATGTGTTTGCAAGCGTGCTGACAAACAATAAAAAGACCGCCTGAAGAAATTAAATTTAGAGTAACTGCAACACCGTCATATTATCTTTTATTTGTGTTTATGTATAAATTATTTTATAGATTGATTGACCTGCAGCTAGTTTGCTAGATAAATTCTTTCTAAGAAAACCACTCGTGTAAAACACAAGAAATGCAGAGTGTAACACACTTCAAATATCTCCAATTATTGATACTGCTAACAACGCTATTCGGAATTTATTCTTTTAAGAGGTAACAAAGTATTGCAATTCTTTGTCAGATATTGTAGTAACAACTTCACTTGAAATATTTAAATACCGCTTGCACAGTGTTGACCTTAGCAATTTTCGTATTTTCCATTAAATTTTCTCAGTGTTACTGTGTCTTTGTTTTGCTCATGTAATTTACTTTCCGCCCGTATATCAATGTTATTTCTTATAATTTGATTTACTATTTTGATATTTTATAATTTGTACAATTTGTTCTATGTATAAAAATACATTTATTTATTTATCTTATTTCGAAATGTAATGTACAATTCTTTAGTTTGTCGTCAAATACCAGTGTCTTTGTTTTGACATTCTTTTTGTTTACGTTCCCGTCTCATGTCAGTGCTGCTGTTTGTGACAACATCAACCCTTGCCAGCGTTCATTGTCAATTATTTCTTATAATTTGATTTACTATTTTGATATTTTATAATTTGTACAATTTGTTCTATGTATAAAAATACATTTATTTATTTATCTTATTTCGAAATGTAATGTACAATTCTTTAGTTTGTCGTCAAATACCAGTGTCTTTGTTTTGACATTCTTTTTGTTTACGTTCCCGTCTCATGTCAGTGCTGCTGTTTGTGACAACATCAACCCTTGCCAGCGTTCATTGTCAATTATTTCTTATAATTTGATTTACTATTTTGATATTTTATAATTTGTACAAATTGTTTAATGTAGTTATATTTATTTATTTATTTATAACTTGTGAATAATTTGTAAATATCCTAATTTTTTACATTATTTATATAAATATATCTTTTTTTTCGACTATAACCATAGACTAACTGTCATCTGCAAACCTCTCGTGAAGCTTAAAGTTTGCTCTTTCGGATAATCGAGAAATGTGCTTGTTGGTAGCTTGACAACTGCGTATTTTTCAGAAAACTTTTGCGAAGAATATTACACATTTTAATCGATTTCCGATAAAGGATAACCCTGATTTGACCTTCGCATATGTAATCTCGGTATTCCAAACGCCAAGGATTTTGAAATAATTTGGGACTCAATCCCGATTCTTCTTGTTGTTTCTTTGTCAACTAATCTGCTAGTAAGGAGTTACACGATTCCTTTTTAATAAATTCAAAGCTATATAAAGCCATAATTTTTTTGTGATAAATCTCGCTAGTTGTACGTTTAATGATTTTTACACACATTATCAGAAAATTTTTCCAATGAAATTAGAAATTCCTTTATATAACACCTTTAAGGAATAAATTATTAAGATAACATTTATACAAGCAAGAGCTTTGGAAAAATTTTATTAGTGGAGGGGCGGAACTAATGTCCTTCCTATACATAGTTGAAATTTCGGGTTACGGGTCTTTCAATATACGGGTCCAATACCAGCTTATAGCCATTTGTGGTGCACAAATGGCCCATTAATGGCATTACTGGATCGATCTGCCATCTAGCGAACAAATATTAATTATAATAATTCACAATTATGCCGGATCAAATAAAATTTTTATAACTAATGAACTTACTCAACCTTCTGTACTTGATAACACAATCTAGTATGCCAGCTTTTGTTTTTATGAACAGTGTATAATGAATTCAATGGTTTACAGCAAGGTAATATGCTATCACTCTTAAAATTTTCTAGGTAAAACAACTAGAATTTTAGTTAAAAAGGCCCACCTAGAATATAGTTAAAACACCTAAAATTAGGACTCCCTAGTATTAAGGGAAAATACCGAAAATATTTTAGGTAACCTTAGTAATCAATAATCAATGACCAAACACTTGCAAATAAAACTCACTTCATTACTTTGATTCATAGATCCTTTGTATATAAAAAACAATTGCGAAACGCGTTTTTGAAATTTTTAATTTGTAAAGAATTATGATATAGCTGCAAAGTGAATTCGCAAAATAATTTATTTATGAATATTTGGACACCTTAAAATTAAATGTTATATGAAAAAGCTAAATTTAAGCAGAAATGATTTTTAACGATTTAAGAAATTACTATGTCAAAATTGTACGTAATTTTAAAATTTTATTTTTTTGTAAAATTTAGAAGATTTTTATTTTTATTGCTATCATTCATAAGCAAGACATTCCTTTAAATTTGTAACATATGATTGTATGAAATATGCTTGACAGGATCACAAAGATTTCCTTCTGTTTTTTTGCGCTTGTGTTTGTTTAAACAGCAATGCTCGTACTACTTGGGTACATAAAATTGTCGTTTTACGTATAAAAGTAATGCAATGCTACTGTTTGCCATTAACTTGCTCATTATTTTATAATCAAGTATGAATAGTGAAAATTTTTTCCCAAATTTTATGTTTTAAATATTAAAAATTTTTCAAAAACAAAACTTCTGTCATCGATCGTGATATCAAGAAATGTAATACATTCTCTTAGATTTGAAGTAGGTGATTAACAATTCAGTATCTTTCTGAACCAGCACATAGTGATGAGGGATGACTAAGAACGAGAATCTTAATAAAAATATTTTAGCAAGACCGAATTTTTCCTTTTTGTAATAGAGAATATTTTGACTCAGGAAACGGTTGCTGAATTTCATAAATGAAATTAAGATCATTATTCATTCAAAGTAATTATTTAAAAATTTATTTTCTGCTATCGCTTTGTCAATGTGCATAGCATACGTTCAAATTTAGGATAGGAAAAAACAAAAAAGAATGTAAAAAGCAGAATCTTTGTGAAGGATTATGCATTGAAAACTAATTTTTGGAAATTTTAATGTGCGCAAATGGTGGGGCCAACATGGGCGCCATCGTGGGGCCCGATATTTGCCAACATAAATTGTTTACTGGGATGGGATCAATAAATTACCTATACTTTTATGTGCTGGAATTAGACTACTTCCAAGGTTTGTGGAGAAGTGCTAGGAGGGGTCAAGTCAAAGAAATCTATATTAGTTCGTGTGCTATGGCCTCAGTCATTAGTTGCATTGGTACATTCTTCTACTACAGTAGTTACACACAATTGCGGCCCTGCGTTTTTACCGAACGTCAGGACCCAAAAAAGTCTGTCTTAGCTACACAACTTAATGGACCCGACGTTGTCAGAAATTTGTGGAATGCAAACTAAACAATCAATGGCCAATCCATTTGTCGGTTCGGTTCAACAAGCTTCCAAAACATTCGATTCTTACTACACAAAATTGAAACTTGTACAATGGTCAAAAGAAGGTGCAATCGACAAAAGGCTTCAAAAGTAAGGGCCATTCATCAAGCACCGTCAACTCATACATATTATAGTAAACACTCCTTCCAAGAATTGGATCCTAAATTTTTATAGATTCATATTTTGCAATATATTTACCTATTTCTTAATCATAACTAATAGATATATGCCTATTTGCATGTGTTCATATAGACTACATGCGTGCTTTCTTATAAACTGAGACTTGCCATTTTTAACTAGTATCAGGTATTTTCGCCCTGAACAGTTATCAACGTACATGCACTTAGTTTTTATATATTCTTCGTTATTAAATTGCACTAGAAAATAACATTTGGATTTTGCATACTATCTATATTCCATTACCTCAATTTCAAACGGGTAAGTGTGCCAACTTGTTCATAGTAAATTTAAAAAAACAATTTTAATTGAACTTTCTTCATATACTGTTATGTTTAAGAAGTTGGAGTTGTCTCAAACAATCTGCAAATGAATTTAATTTAAATGAAACTTTATTACGTTGTGTTTTATAATTAACACTTGGTAATAAAATTGTGCACTTTTACGGACAATGAATTTTGATGCGATCGATTCGTTTTACGATCTTTGATGTTTACCGTTACATTAAAGTGATGATGCCAAACTGTAATTAAGCACAGTTTCAATACGTGACAATGACAATAATTAAAATATTAATCTCGTATGTACAGTAGGGCGCAAATTATTAGTTTGTATTCTATAGACTTCTGTTTATCCCTCTATATATTAATTTTATATTAACTTTTGTCCTTGCAAAAGCATATATTTACCAAAATGCATCATGCATAGTTACTCTCTATCGCATAATAATACATAATAATGTTTAACTCTATCACATATGTACACAATATTGCCATCTATTAACCATTGCCACTCACACTGCCTGATCAATACTAACTGTTTCCTTATATTAGTGTGTCTGCTAATGTGTATGCTGCGTTCATCTGTTTCACCCTCTACCTTCGTCCTATGGCTCACTCTGATTGGCTGATAAAATGTCAGGCCATTTTCCTATTTGTGCAACATTATTTCATGCTATCACAGTTATTGTGGTGGTTATTCATTTATTCAATTCAAGGGTAACTTCTGTGACTACAGACTGATTTATTCGCCGTAAAGCAATGGAAAATCCGCTGAACTCATCTCATCGTCTTGCTGCCAATTTGAAATCTGCAGGTGTCAACGTTTCTAAGGACACAGATTGAAGGAACAAGGTGTCAGAAGTGTCAAATCAATCCGAAAGCCTTGCCTGACAGCCGAAATGCGCAAGAAACGTCTGAATTTGGCCAAACAGCACTCTCATTGGACCGTCGAGGATTGGAGCAAAGTTTACTTTTCAGATGAGACCACATTCATCTGTCAAACAGCATCTGCTCCACGAGTGTGGCATCAACAGGGACAACCTACACCAAATACGCCAACTCTAAAACATTCCACAAAGGTGATGGTGTGGTCAGTGATGTGCTCAAAGGGTGCTGGCAGGCTCCATGTCGTCGAGGGTAATATGAACTCAGTTCAATATTGCCATGTCATTCTCAACTGCCTCATACCTCAAATCAATTAGTGGTTCCCTCGTGGTGCGTACACTTTTATGCAGGACGGGGCACCTTGTCACACTTCAAGACAATCGAAGGAGTATCTTGCATCACATCATATTCCTATTCTATCTTGGCCAAGCAACAGCCCCGACCTAAACCCTATTGAGATGCTTTGGGCTATTGTCAAAAAACGGCTGCAAACTCAAACCTTTACCACCAAGGATTCTCTGATAGCTGGGATATTAAAAGTCTGGTTTACAAATGCCACACTGCCAGAAACCTGTCAGAAGTTAATTGCCTCAATGCAACCCCAAGGAAAGCAGTCATTCAGGCAAAAGGTAGCAATACAAATTATTGACTCACTTTGACATCAATTTGACATTTGTACTGTATAGTAAAATATCCTATTAATTCATATATGTGTATTGAATTTATGCTTCTGCAAAGTCCTTGTGTCTATAAGTTAATATTAAATTGTATATAGAAAGATAAATACAACCTTATATCATATAAACACTAAAAACCTAAAATTTTGAAGGGGTGACTAATAATTTGCTCCCTACTGTATTCTAGTGTTATAGAATCTAATATTTTTATGGAATATTAGACATGGAATCTTTTACAAAACTATTTAATAACATTATTATTTTTTTATAATGAAATTTTCCTTTAAGTCTACTAAAATACGCTTAGCTTATATTATAGTATATACTTGAACCCAATAGTTTCGAAGATTGAGATTGAATATTTTATAACATCTTTTAAAGTTAGAGTAATACTCTATACTATATGTATTTTCAGAAATTGCAGAGAAATTCTCAGGATATTCGTCATATTCAAAAAGTCCTTGCACAAGAAAGTGATAACTCGAAGGACAATATGTGTATTAAATCCATAATCCCTCATTAAGCAAATGTATGGAACATGTGCAAAAGAACCTCTTTTTATTGAGTATATTGTAAATGTTTGACATGGAACTCTTCAATGTCATATAATTGATTCTAAAACAGGTTGTATCATGAAATAAATGAATGTTGCACCTAATGTAGGCTATACCTGAAAATATTTCTAGGGGCATTGCTTGGCAACCGGCGTAAATTATAATCCCAGCCGGAATGTTTTCAGCCAGACTGATTCGGCCGGTTTACAAGCACTAGATATTTGTACGCAAATTAAGCGAATGATGTGCATAGTGGTTTCTTAAGGTGTTAATTTCATTTTGTTAGAGTGGTATCCAGAGATGGACATGGGCCGGATTTCGGCCAAAGAAACGGAAAAGAAGACCCAAGTTGTGGGCCTAATTCTAAAAAAACTGACTATTCCATAACAGTGCACACAATTGAATTTTATATAAGTTTAATTATAAAGTTGAAAAATAAAATTTATATTTTGGAAATTTTACATTAGTATCATATACTTTTCTAAGTTTCAATTTAGAATCGCCAATTTCGGTGCTTAGATTTTATCAGAATTATACATCACAGCACACATTTTAGTAGAGCAAACCGTCAAATTTAAGAAATTTTTTTGACAGATATTATAAAAATGGGGCTAAAATTTGCCGAGGTGATATTTATTTAAATGGCCGGGTCGGACTTGAGCCTAAGTTCATTTCAAAACATTGTACTGTATATTCTGTGCTATAACATGGATCACATAGTGATCATTCACAACACTTGATTAATTAACCATTAATACAGCATTGATAAAATTAAAATTTTATGGAACATATACACATTATAGATAACTAATTGATCAAATGAATGTCCGGTTGACGTAGGCTGTTTTAAGCATTGAACGATTACTGGCGAATAAAGAACGCCCGCTTGTCTGTTACTGAATTACAACTTAAGCTAGTAAAATTTTTTGCTTCACTTGCTATGCAATAAGTTGGATAAGCTAACTAGTAGGTTTTGAATCTTCAAATATATATTTTAATAATGAAGGTCGGCAACCACCGTTTGGGGTTCCAACTCTTACACGACTTGTCACTTATAATTTAATTCTTGATAATCAGCTTGTAAATTTTCTAATCTCATGTACCCAAAGTATGTATTATAATGACTTTTCAACAGTAAATTATTATATATATATATGTTATTAAGTTTCTATTTTTTGATTTATTTAGTACATTGTAAAACTAACTGTTACACAATTATTATGATTACTGTACTTTTCAATAAAACTTCCAGATTATTATGTTAGTGATTCACAAATGAAACTGTATATTTCAATGCGCGCAATATGTAAGCATTCTTCAATTATTCTTTTCAAACCAAGTAAAAGCTATTGAGTACAAACTGAAATTTTCAGTTATTTGAGGCAAAGGCCAGTGAATGATGAAAATTTAAGTGTTAGACCTCAAGAAATGTACTACATTCTCTTACATTTGAATGTCATGAGAGGAAATAAGGTCATTTGCAATGTGAGAAGTATTGTCTTTAATTTCTTGCATATGAAATTCGCTAATTTAGTACTTTAGTGATGAAATTAAATGTTGAAATTTACGTTTCATTATCAGGTACAAAATTAGGGGCCATTTTACTATTATGAATACCTCACCCAAACACCCACATTCAACATCAATGAGAAAATCAAGAGTTAGGGTTTTGGAATTCAAGTCAATAGCTCTTTCAGAAATTCAATACGAATATCTCTTGCAAGTCTCTAAAATAACACTATGGCAACATCTTTAGGAAGTCATAGATCAAATAGTTTTACTATTATATATTATATCTTTCATCTGTTAAAGACTTTGCACCGATCTTTAGAAAATACGTCGAGTAGCTCGAACAAGCTTATTGGGAAATTTACAAATGGTTGGTGAATTTCCAATTCATGAAAATATGTACAAAATTGCATTAAAATTTCTTAAAATTCATTCAAATTATCCTCAAAATTAGAGCTCAAAGAATCATGATTTCAATATCACATTGGGTAATCGGTTAACCTCTAATATTCTGTCTTAAAATTCATTCAAATTATCCTCAAAATTAGAGCTCAAAGAATCATGATTTCAATATCACATTGGGTAATCGGTTAACCTCTAATATTCTGTCTTAAAATTCATTCAAATTATCCTCAAAATTAGAGCTCAAAGAATCATGATTTCAATATCACATTGGGTAATCGGTTAACCTCTAATATTCTGTCTTAAAATTCATTCAAATTATCCTCAAAATTAGAGCTCAAAGAATCATGATTTCAATATCACATTGGGTAATCGGTTAACCTCTAATATTCTGTCTTAAAATTCATTCAAATTATCCTCAAAATTAGAGCTCAAAGAATCATGATTTCAATATCACATTGGGTAATCGGTTAACCTCTAATATTCTGTCTTAAAATTCATTCAAATTATCCTCAAAATTAGAGCTCAAAGAATCATGATTTCAATATCACATTGGGTAATCGGTTAACCTCTAATATTCTGTCTTAAAATTCATTCAAATTATCCTCAAAATTAGAGCTCAAAGAATCATGATTTCAATATCACATTGGGTAATCGGTTAACCTCTAATATTCTGTCTTAAAATTCATTCAAATTATCCTCAAAATTAGAGCTCAAAGAATCATGATTTCAATATCACATTGGGTAATCGGTTAACCTCTAATATTCTGTTTCTGCAAATAGTCCACAAATACCCAATTGAGTTTCGTCCTTCGCCAAAAAAGCTCGCAAAAGAGTAGAATTTTAAAATGTAAGTGGAAGAGAAAACACTTTTATATTTTGTTGCCCTTTCAGATTTCGAAATATCCTTATGAATTCAAGAGTTATGAACGTTTGAAATATTTTTGAAGAAATCATAGATTTCTAAAAAAACAATGGGAAATTTAAGATTGATAATTGCTAAAGAAAATAGTTAAAAGAAACTTAAATCAAGGTTTGTTGCGTGAGCGAATGTGGTATAATTTGAATAAGTGAGGATGTTTAATAATGAAAATTATATTTTGTTATATCTCAAGTTAAAAAAAAAGTGGCCGCATTATAAACACATCTTTGATAACAAACAAAAGACAAATAGAGGCTTATAAAATATATTTGAAAATATAATTGTCTCAGCTTGTAACCTGGGGACAATGTTATTTGACAAATTTGCCATGCAAAGCATGACATGCAGATAAACGTCTTCAAACTCAATCCATTATACCAACTCTAGCTTCTTCAGTTATTTGGCGTTGCGATTCAAAAAGATGTAACTCTTAAATTCTTAGAGATTTGTGGGATTTTTTTCTCGACAAAATCCTTCAGAATCTGCCACACGTTCTTTATGGGTACTAGATCTGGCGAATTCGGTGGGTATTGCATAACTTGAATATTATAATTGGTAAAAAATTCTTTTATCGATTTTGAGGTATGAGGGGTTGTTCCATCTTGTTCTAAGATCCATGAATCGAGATATAAGCAGGTTGCGCTTGGTACTAATTCCTCGAGTATTTGGCAATATTTTGAACTATAAAGTGTAGCAGTGCCACTGAGTAACTTTATATAAAATCGTCAAAAATAGTCAAATTTTGAAAAGTGACTTGAGCTATATATTAAATGTGATGTTGGTTTATGCATCGATGTTTTATGCTGTTTCACATTTTGTATTGTTTTCATATGGCAATACAGGCTCTCTCGATATTTACAGATTAAAAACGGCTTATTTTTAAATTTAATTGACATTAGTGTTTTGCACATTTCAAAGTATATCTTATTACAGATGTGAATTTAATTTAAGAACTTAAGATAATTTGGGTTAATGAAACTGTGATCAATCGCGGTTTTAAAACGAAGGTGAAAAAGGAGACACTCTTCTATCATGTGGTGCCCTTTCATTTTGCATATCTTTATTGATTAGTGAGCTATGAGCGCTTCAATTTTCTTGCAGTAAATCAAACAATTGTAAGAAATTTAAATTTAGAAACCGTTTAAGGTTAATGATAGTTAATTTTTTACACATGCCCACATCAAATTTTAAGATCATTATAAAAAAACATTTAAGAAACTGCAGAAGCCATTGAAATTAACGACAGCGAGTTTAAGTTCGAGTGAATAGTGCGGGAGCAATGACCAAAAAATAGGTTTTTTAGGGGAAATGCGCCCTCAAATTCTAAAAAAAATTTCTACTATATAAGTCTGGGCCAGTATAATATACATATATATTAGGGTAATGCAAAATTAAGGCAAACTTTTTTTACAAATGTCATTGAGACACTCGTTCATAACGTTCATCTTTACATGAAAAATATCTGTGTTAAATTTTAAGTCAAAATTTATATTTTTAAAGGTCGCGCACATTATTTGAAAACTGATTGACTTCCATGACAACCATGAAATGTAACAAAATAGCTACAGTGCTTTTTCAAACACTACATATTTAATTACTTTTTTCTCAAAAACGAGTGTAAAATATTATTACAAGAAACAAATACAAAGCAATATAAACCAGAATAAACAAACCCATACCAGAAAATATAATTTAGCTTTTCTATTGTGTCAATGACACTAGAGTTTATATATTTCTGTCCTTCAGTTTTTTCTGATAGGTTGAATCAACCTGATGTAAATTATTGTTTTTATTGTTCATTATTTGTTATTAGTTTTTTATAATCTTCTATGAGCTTTACCTCTCTTTCTGCAATGTCGTTTACTATGATTAGATGATGGAATACATTCTTTGAAATCCAAAAACCTTCTTCAGTAGATCAAACTTCAAATATAAAAGTGCAGAGGGAAGGTAACAGATGCTGAAGAATTACTTTAAATTGATTGTAAAAAAAGTCTTCAATATTGAATTTCTGAACTGATGAAGATCTATTTGAACTTTTTTTGGTGGTTTAGATTCAGAGGGTTTTGTAGGAGATTGTCTAATGGTTTCTTATATTTGAATGCTAATATCATCATCAAAGAAAGCTAATGTTATTTATTCTTCAGAGAGCTACCATACATGATTCTTCAACTTATTCAATGTTGTGTTGGCTATTTGCTCATTAATATTTCTATATCTTTCAAAGATTTTTGAGAAAATTCAAATCATTAGTTGCTGAAAGCCAATATTTGATGGGCAATTTTCTAAAGAGTCAAAAGAACTGGTGTTGATAGAACCCCAATAGCTTTGAAATCTTTTGCAAAGTTGTATTTCAGGACCTGATGAGATCTGCAATGCTGGAGATACAACTGCTTCTAATACAATTTCAAGAATATGATGTTGATAGGGATACCATAGCAAGTCTTTTTCTAATTATGACACATGCCCCATTCTTTCTACCTGTATTTGATGCAGTTGTATCAAAACATAAACTGGTTACTGGATGAGTAAGTTTCCAATCTATGAGTTGCTGAATAACACCAAAAGCCATATCTTTTCCTGTGCTTCTACTAATTTTGGGTATTTCAAGCACCACTATCAGAAACTAAAGTAAGTACATAAACATCTTTCCTTTCATATTTACTTTATTATAAAAAATTTCGTCATGAGAAATTTTTCAAAATGGCAGACGCACTCAGAGTTGCAAAAGCAATTGCAGTATTGCAGTTACGCTCGTTACAGAATGCACTCTTCAAAATAACACTAAATTTAGTTGCTTCTGTAGTGTCATGTGACAAGAAATCCATTGTTTTAATTAGTTGTTCTACGGCAATCCAGTGCAAAAAAGTGCTACAAATCTTTCTTTTTTGTAAGTCAAGAATGATGATTGTTCATTGGATATATGTTACTCAAAATAAGCTCCTACTTCTCTGTAATTTGCTTCTCAGATCTATATATATATATATA